>CAKOAT010752931.1:609652-643046 GCA_932364175.1 Eruca vesicaria subsp. sativa | reverse complement strand
AAAATTTTATTGGAAACTTATTCGTATTACTAATTAAAATAAACAAAGTTTGGGTATTAAAATGGGCACATTTATAAAAGTTTGTGCATTAAAATGGGCAAAATAATTAGTTGGGGTATTAAACTGGGTAGCGAAAAAGTTTGGGTATTAAAAAGCTTAATAAAATTTAGTTGGAGTATTTATATGGAATTTTCCCTTTATTTTAAAACTAAAATTTGGATATAGCTTCTTCTCACGACAATGATTTATGTCACGGCAGCTCAGTTGAACCTAAATTACAACAAGTACATTATTCGTTCTACTTTGAAAGAAAAAAATTATTCATTTACAATATTGCACGAAATCAGTGACATGCACTAACAAATTGAAGTAATGATGAAAGAGATAAGAGGACAGCTTTTTTACTTTACAAAGCAGTTTGCTTTTGTGGTTTCAAAAGTGACATGTCTGTTGACCATCACTGTGTAGACAAAGATTTGATTTGAGTTATTTTCACTGTAAGGCAGTTTTAAGTTTTTTATTACACTCTAGGGCAGTTATCACTCTTGAGACACTTTTTCCTAACTTTCTAGTTTTGTTCTAACTTATTCTCTGTTTTTCTAACTAAAATATAATTTTGATATAACTAAATGGACCCACTCATTATTTCATCTTCTTCCTTTTTTGTGTGTAACCGTAGAGATAATGATGTGACTATTTAATAAAAACAGTAGTGATGAGAACGGTTTCGATCCGCATCAGGTCCTCGTTAGCCATGACTGACATGAAGGAGCAGTTGACGAACTCAAAACGCAACTCAATTCTGTCAGATCTCTATAGCGATCTGTGTTAAAGTTTAGTCGTCTCCTCCTCACCGTAGTCACAGATCGAAGAGAGCACCATCAGATTTAGTCACAGATGAAAAAGAAAGCTTTTTTGGAACAACAATGGTTAGATTATTTGCACATATGGTCCTCCAGCTCTTGTTCCTTTTCCAATTTGTCTCAAGTTTCTATTTTTTTTTCTCAAATTCATCTACGAATTTGACCTGGAACTTTTAATTATGCAATCCAGACCAAAAAAAAAATTTCAATTTTACAATATTTGTTCCCTACCGTTTTATTTCTACCAAATATATTCATGATATTCAAATAAATTCCTTTTATTTGGTCCATACTTCCAAAAGTTCATGTATAAATGCATCTTAAAAATGATTAAAATGAGGTAAATTTGATGATAAATATCATAAAATCATTTCTTGTGTATGTTATTTCTAGTAATATTCGTATAAATGTCATATGTATATCACACTATGTCCACGTGTACAATATTTCATGTGTACACTAGTGTATTTGGTAATGAGTCACATGTACACATTGGGGAAAAAAAATCAAAACCATATATTGTATTTTGGGTCATAAACCATAAATCTTATTTTGTTACTTAACCATAAACTTATTTTATTTTGGAAAATGATTATTTTAGCTGAAATTAAATAATACTTATTTTAAGCTGAAACTGAAAAAAAAAAGAATATTCAATGATAGACATGATATCTTCATTCCATTTGAAAATATTCATCAATATTATTTTAGTGTGATCCCTACGTACAATGATTCTTGAATATATATATATATATATATATATGTACATATCATGGTGTACACAAACATTTATAAATTCAAATGTACAATAATGCATATGTACAATCGTTGTTGTGTATGTAATGTTTTTGGTGTACACTTATACAAACTTTAATATTTTTGGTGTACATATATACAAAGGTATTTCAAACACTGAAAAATAAAATTCTTGATTTAAATGGTCCATCTACCAAGTATGCATACTTGATACCATTACCAAAAAAAACTTATATGACATGGGCATATCTTTATCCATTTCATTACAAACATATGTTTTCTGATGTTTTATTATCCATATGTATTAACGAAATATAAACATCTATGTGTACATCGTATAAAATAGTGTCCACAAAGATTTTAAGAAGTTAGTGTCCATAAACGTCAGCACCTTTTCATCTAACCCCCAAATGTTATTTTTGTTTTAATGTTGATACTCTTAACCATAACAAAACAAATACTTAACCATAACAAAACAAATTTTTCTGTTTTTCTTTTCTATTTTTAAGGTTGATAAGCATAACAAAACAAAAGTTTAGAAGTTTAGAAGAAAATATAACAGATTTCTTCACAAATAAAAGTATTGGGTCAAAAATAAATTAAACAAAAGATGAGGGACCAAAATTTTAAAAATGTGAAAGTTCACCATTGTTGTCGTCGAGCTTTTTAGAGCTGGTGGCTGTGACAAAAAGGGCACGGTGATAACAACTCTGAAGCTTCAGTATATGTGCCAAAACTTTAAATCTTGGCTTAGAGTTCGAAAGAGATGTATTCATCGAAAGATAGAGTTTTTGTACATCATGATTATACCACCATCAGAGATATAGCTTAACATATCTTAAATGATAGATTAGTTAATAAATATATTGATTATAAACATATTTTTTGAAAATTATGTTCTGGAAAACTAATATTCATTTTACAAAAAGAACAAAAAAATTCAAGAGGAAGAAACGAAGAAGAAGATATATGGGACCTACTGTTTTTGTCTTTAGGAGAAATAAAGGTTTTTATATTTATTTAGTTAGATTAAAGCAGAAAAATATGTTTAGTTAAGAAAAACTACCTCAGTAGTGAAAACTGCCTTATTTTGTTAATAAAAACTTAAAACTGTCTTTGGGTGTAATATTTTCATTTGATTTTGTGTTTCAAAATAATTTAAGATTAGATTTTTTTTTAATTTTTCTAATTGACTGACGAGTCGTTGATGGATAAGTTCCGCCTCATTAATTTTATAATCAATCATTGATTAACAAAAAAACTCATCTCGGCAGTAGTGCTAAGTTGCTAACTAGTTAAGTAGCAAATACTAGTCTGTAATCGTTAATTAACAAAAACTCAACTGCTGTGCAGTAGCGCTAAGTTCCTAACTAGTTAAGTAGCAAATACTAGTCTTAAAATAAGCATATGCATATTTAATTATACAAGTGTTCCATTATTCGAAAGGGAGGTATATAACAAAAATAATAATTTACTCGTCTTTTAGTTCATTGTATGGTATAGATTTTTTTTTTTCTGAATTGATTTTTCTTAAAAAGTTAAAGCTAAATTTCATAAAAATACGTATTCAAATCGTATAATGTTATTTTATAAATTTTTGTTTTAGTCGATTTTTTTGTTAAGCTGTTAATTATTGATTGATGTTTTGCATTTCAAGTCTTATAGTATATTATATTATACTCTTTCCTTTTTCTAATTTTTGATGTTTTAGAAATAGTTTTCCAAATTATATGATGTTTTCAATTTTAATATAAAGCTTATTAAAATTTATATTATATAATTAATAGTATTATGTTGCCTGTTTTATTATTTGTTGAATTGTGGTTAAACAAATAATTAATAATATTTAAAAAAAAAATATAAAATAAACTGGTTTAATTTACGTGCTTCATTTTAAAACTCTATATATTAAAAAGAGTGGAAATATTTATTTTAAAAATATACTAGATCTCAACCCGCGCAACCGCACGAGCATTTGTTTTCATTAATTTTTTATATACATTTTTTTTACTTCTAAATTGGTATATATTATATAAGGTGTATATATCGAAAATGATGATTAAATATTATATAGTATAGATTAATTATTGTTAAAAAATGATGATTTTGTTATTTTAAAAAATAAACTATATAATTTTTAAAGTTAACATCAAACATATATAAATAATTAACGTATACTATTACAATATTAAATTATATAAGTTTAATTTAAACATGCATTTCATTATAATATCTATAAATCTAATGGGTCATCTAATTTTTGTTAGCCCAATAAAAATTTTTAGTAAGCCCAATAAATGGTATTAGTGAATCTAATGAATGTTATTAATGATTGAATAATGTAATGTCATAAATTCTATTAGATTGTCCATTTTAAAATATCACATGAAGTGAAGTCATGATTTCTCTTTTAATATATAAGATGTGTTCCCGTCCTATCAATTCTTAACTATATACCTTCTAATATTTATTTTTTCTTTATTTCTTGTGAAAGTACCTTCTAGTATATATAGTCCATCGCATAATTATCCCTTTGACATGACGAAAATAATAATGTAATTATTTCTGTATTTGTCGGAAAATATTACTCTATTTCAAGATGTTTATAAAAATTTAATGCGTCTATGAATTATATAAACTCAGAGAATACTTTGATAAAAAGTGACAACATTATTAATACTTGTTTCTGTCGAGAAAGTTAACGAATAATTACGAAGATATTAATAAATAGCTAAATACTAACGGAGATGAGTGGGAATAAAAGCAGAGTTAAAGGCGAGTCATTAGAGAAAAGAAAAAAGAAAAATTCTCTCGTCAGTCGTCACTATGGGCACAAATGTCCCACTATATAATTCATGGTTTATTTAACTTGCGTTACATACAAATAATTTCATCTTTTATTCGTTCGAAGCAACCTGATTATTCTTCTAGGAAATTGTACTACTATTTTTTAGTAGGAAAACGTTTCCCCAGCTACACGAAGTTTACACTAATATGGTGGAAACCATCAAATGTATAAAAATGTGTCAAGAACTACACGAAATATATGTTAATACATGCCACATGTACGAAGTAAATGATATTATGGTGGCAACATCACAATCGGATTTAATTGTTCTTAAACTAAATTAATGGGGTCAATCCGTAATTTATGAAACTTAATAAACTTTATTGATTTTAATTATTAAAGCTAAAAAAATTAATACACTTAATAAACATAATATTTTTTAAAACTTAATAAAATTAATAAACTTAATATTTTTTTGTTAAACTTAATAAATTTGTTAAACTTAATAAAATTATTAAACTTCATAAACTTAATAAACTTAACAAACTTAATAACTTATAAACTTAATAAGTTATTAAACTTAATATACTTAACAAACTTAATAAACTTAATGATTTATTAAGTTTAATACATCTTATTAAGTTTAATAAATCTTATTAAGTTTATAAAATTTATTAAGTTTTTAAAAATTATTATGTTTAATAAGCTAGAATCCTAAAACTAATAAACAAAATAATTTAATAAATTTATTAAGTTTAATAAGTTTAATAATTTAATAGATTTAATAGATTTATTAAATTATTATGTTTATTAAGTTTGCTAAGTATATTAAGTTTAATAACTTATTAAGTTTATAAGTTATTAAGTTTGTTAAGTTTATTAAGTTTATGAAGTTTAATAATTTTATTAAGTTTAAGAATTTATTAAGTTTAATAATTTTTTTAAAGTTTTTTAAGAATATTATGTTTACTAACTTTATCAATTTTTTTAAAAAATATTATGTTTATTAATTTTATCATATTTTTTAAAAAATATTATGTTTATTAAGTTTATTATTTTATTAACTTTAATAATTAAAATTAATTAATTTTGTTAAGTTTCATAAATTACGGATTGACCCCATTAACTTAATTTAAGATCAATTAAACTCGATTATGATGTTGCCACCATAATATCATTTACTTCGTATATGTGGTATGTATTAACATATACTTCGTGTAGTTCTTGACACATTTTTATACATTGGATGGTTTCCACCATATTAGTGTAAACTTCGTGTAGCTAAGAAACTTTTTTCCTTTTTAGTAGTATTATACATTTAGACCATATATAAATAACAGATTCAATGGTGCATAATTAGTTGGTGAATTCACTTTTTACCTGCTCCACACCATTAATTCCTAACCTTTCTTGCCGTGATTTATGAATGCAAATTTCCAAAAATAAAATTCCTAACCTTTCGTTCATTGCCTTCCTAGATCCAAGAACATGACCCTATCATGTATTTTTATAAGATAGTTTGGTTGTCGATCGATATAAATTTCCCCTGAAAATGAAAAATACATTAAAAAAACAAATACATAATTGAAAGTGCATGGTCTACGAGAGGCTTGATTTATGATAAATCACTTTACTAAAGAGAAAAATCGCATCTACGTAATATTTCATCATAGTATATATACCTTATGATTTATGTTTTTACAGTAAACAGTTTTTTTTTAAAATATACTCACGCAGTAGTATAATATTGACTTGAACACTTTTTTTTTTTTGGACAAAACTTGAACATATTTTTGTATCGATATTTAGAAACTTAACATTTGCATATATGATTTTTCGTATATGTTAACTGGAAAAATTTCCATAAACAAAAACTTATTGGCTAAATCAGTAAACATACAGAAAGCATCCCTGTCATGATTGAAAACAATACAAACCAAAGAAGAAAACATTACCTGATTTTCTTCCTGGCCTTTTCTTGTTTACAGTATAAAGACCATCAGATAAAATAATTGACAGACATATCTTTCTCTCTCTTTCACTCTCAATACTCTCACTCACAGACACTTCAGTATCACACTCTCCTGTTTCTTGTTTCTCTCAATAACCTCCGGACAAAGAACTGAAAACGAATATTTCATATTCAGAAAGACACAAAACTTCAAATACTCTCAAGTCTGATTGCAACAAATTTTGTTTCAGACAAAGATGTCGCAGAGAAGAAGAGAAGCTAGAGGGAGTTATGTTTTTTCCTCTTCAACCTTCTTCTTCTTCATCATCGCTTTGCTATATTCATCTTCTGCAGAGCTCACAGACAAAGGTGTTAACTATGAAGGTAATATTGATCATTAACAAATATTCTTCATTTATAGGTTTCTTTTGCTTTTTCAAAAATTTTTGTTTTCTGTTTCCTCTTTAGTTCTTGCTCTAATAGGAATCAAGAGCTCACTGATTGACCCTCATGGAGTTATGATGAATTGGGATGACACAGCAGTTGATCCTTGTAGCTGGAACATGATCACTTGCTCTGCTGATGGTTTTGTTCTAAGCCTGTAAGCACATAAACACACACACAAAAGATATAATATGTAAGCATGTGTTTACTTAAACTCTTTACTTTTGTGTGTATGTAGAGGAGCTCCAAGCCAGAATTTGTCAGGAACACTTGCATCCAGTATTAGCAATCTAACATATCTTCAGACTGTGTAAGTGTTTTTAGTTATTAAAACATTGTTTTTTTTTTTTTTTGGGCAACATTGTTTTTCATATCTTAATTACTTGGTTGGTTTTTCTAATTATGCTTCTGGATACCCAAAAATAAAAGGTTATTGCAGAACAATTACATAACAGGACATATCCCTCTTGAGATTGGGAAACTGATGAAACTCAAAACACTTGATCTCTCTACTAATAACTTCACTGGCCAGATCCCATCCACTCTTTCTGGTTCCAAAAATCTTCAGTACTTGTAAGATTATCCATTTCCCAAATTGTTATTAATATACATTACAATTATTTATGGATAGATTTTTTGTGCTGAAATTTGTGGAGCAGGAGGATGAATAATAATAGTCTGACAGGAACAATTCCAAGCTCATTGGCAAACATGACCCAACTTACTTTTTTGTACATTCTCTTTCTTGTATTTTTCTATTTAGTTTTCTTGTATGTACATGGATATACAGTATTTGATTATATTTCGTAAATTGTTTTTAGGGATTTGTCGTACAATAACTTGAGTGGCCCAGTTCCAAGATCACATGCAAAAACATTCAAGTAAGTCTATTTCTGAAAAAGAATATTTGTCGTTTTACTCTGTTCTGCAAAAAAACATCAGGGTAATTCCATATTCATACGTTACCCTAAGTAAACGGAGTATATAAATTATGTTGTATTTATATAACATCTTGTCTACTTTATTTGTCTGAGATAAACATTTTATCTACTTGTCATGCAGTGTAATGGGGAATCCTCAGATTTGCCCAACTGGAACTGAGAAGGACTGTAATGGGACTCAACCTAAGCCAACGTCAATTACCTGGAATAGTTATAAAAGTAAGTAAAACCTAAGAGTTAATATTTAAATAAAAAGAAATTTATTGAAATTTTGAAGGTTTAGGCTAAAATGGGTTTGCCTTTTACTTTGTTTGTTGTTAGATGAAGCTTCTGATGGAAGAACAAAAAACCGAAAAATCGCCATAGCCGTTGGTCTAAGCCTTACTTGTGTTTGCTTGTTGATCATTGGTTTTGGTTTTCTTTTTTGGTGGAGAAGAAGATATAACCAACAAGTATTCTTTGACGTCAATGGTAAGTTAACAATGAAAATCATTTTTTCCCCCAGATTTATGCAAACATTTGAACAAATGTGTACATATGTGAATTTGAAATGTTTACAGACCAAAACAAGGAAGAAGTATGTCTAGGGAACCTAAGGAGGTTTAGTTTCAAAGAACTTCAATCAGCGACAAGTAACTTCAGCAGCAAGAATCTAGTAGGAAAAGGAGGGTTTGGGAATGTGTACAAAGGTTGTCTTCATGATGGAACTATCGTTGCGGTGAAGAGATTAAAGGATGTGAACAACGGCGGTGGAGAGATTCAGTTTCAAACGGAGGTTGAGATGATAAGCCTCGCCGTCCACCGTAACCTCCTCAGACTCTACGGCTTATGCACTACTTCTATGGAACGGCTTCTTGTGTATCCTTACATGTCCAATGGCAGTGTCGCTTCTCGACTCAAAGGTATTAAATTATAGGCAAATTTCTAAAATATCATTTTAAAAAAGTTTTATCCCAAAAGTATTACTTAATGATAATTTTTTTGTAAGAAAATATCGTATTTAATAAAAAAATATTCTAATTTATAAATCATAATTCACTCCATCCCTTGAATACTAAACTTTAATTTCTAATTACTAAATCCAAACTAAAATATAATAAAAGTATTCTTAATTTTTAATTAATGCTATTTTAAGATTTTTTTCTTTATATGTTAATTTTATTTAAAAAAAGATGATGTAATGTTATTTGAAGGTTTTTTTTGGAACACTTTTGAAGGTACTTTTCATAAATTATTATCTAATTATGTTTCTATACATAGTTGAACCGGTTTACGACTCATGTACATGTGTGTTGTAGCTAAACCGGTATTGGATTGGAGCACAAGAAAGCGAATAGCATTAGGAGCAGCAAGAGGGTTACTGTATTTGCACGAGCAATGCGATCCAAAGATCATTCACCGTGACGTCAAAGCTGCAAACATACTTCTAGATGATTGTTACGAAGCGGTGGTCGGAGATTTCGGTCTTGCTAAGCTCTTGGATCACGAGGAGTCTCACGTGACAACTGCTGTGAGGGGAACGGTGGGTCACATCGCACCTGAGTATCTATCGACGGGACAATCTTCGGAGAAGACAGATGTATTTGGTTTTGGCATTCTTCTTCTTGAACTGATCACTGGTTTGAGAGCTCTTGAGTTCGGAAAAGCAGCCAACCAAAGAGGAGCGATTCTTGATTGGGTAAGTGAAGCCGACACTAGCCTAGTCTTGTTTCTTGCTTCAGTTATGTCAAATTCACTCAATTCTAGGTTACATATTGCTGGGGATAGTTATGAAAACGATATAAATATATATATTTTAGAAGGAAATACAACTTTTAAACCTTAGGTTATCATGTCAAAAAAACAAGCTTAGATTATTTTATTTATCTATTATTATTGTTTTTAGTGTTAGGATGATTTATAACTTTTTTTTATTTATTTACAAAAAGATTATGTTGCTATACATTCATGCTGTATTTTTAGAAGGATAGACAACTTTTAAAGCTTGGGTTATATTCCTTTAGAGAAATACCATTAAATAGCAGTAATTCAATTTTCTTTATGACAAAATTAACAAATAATGAGATTTTTTATATTAAATAGCATCAATTAATGATAAAATATAAATTTTATATTTGTGTTCACAGTTTAGTGATTATAGTTATGGTCTAATATTTATAGGGTGAAGGTGGGATTATAATTTAGGAGTTAGAGTAATTTAGTTTTTTTTTTTTTGGCAAATAAGTGTTAATTAGGAATTTTTATCACTGAGTGATATTTTGGGATAAACTTTAAAAATGATATTTGGAGAGTTGCTATATTCTTTGTTAATATTTGGCTAAGTGTTTGTTTTCAGAAAATTTATTATTTACAAAAAGATTTTCTTAGCTACAAATTTAGGGTATATTATTAATAATCACTTATGGTTATGGGAATACTTGTAGGTGAAGAAACTACAACAAGAGAAGAAGTTAGAACAGATCGTAGACAAGGATTTGGAGAGGAACTACGATAGGATCGAAGTGGAGGAGATGGTTAAAGTAGCTTTGCTTTGTACACAGTACCTTCCCATACATCGTCCAAAGATGTCTGAAGTTGTGAGAATGCTTGAAGGAGATGGTCTCGTTGAGAAATGGGAAGCTTCTTCTCAGAGAACAGAAACCAACAGAAGTTACAGTAAACCTAACGAGTTTTCTTCGTCTGAACGTTATTCAGATCTTACTGATGATTCCTCGGTCCTGGTTCAAGCCATGGAGTTGTCAGGTCCCAGATGACAATCTTGATATTTGTCATAAAACATATATAAACTTTGAATGCTACGATCTTGTATATAGGTTTTGGTGTCATAAGAACTCGTATATCTTATTGTGGAAGCAGATGAAATCTGGAAATATTGTGAAATATGAATTATGAGAATTTACTATTTACATATATATCTTGATAAAAATGTGAATTTTTAATATGAATTATTCGACTTCAAGCATGACTGGCAATTGTAGGTTTAGTTTATGAATTTCTTTATGTTCTCAAAATTGTCTTCGGTTCTTGAAACAGAGTCCCAAACCATGCAATCAATCCTCGTGTTCACCATCGCTTTCAGAATCTGCAAAAAGACACCAACTTTAAAATGATCCTGAAAACATATATCCTCATCTTTAATGAGATTTTCACTAAACATACCTGATCTGACGACATCTTCACTAAGCTTGCCTAGGTCCTGTACTTGTTTGGCAAGCATCCGGTATATCAAAAACCCAGAACCGGTTCTGAAATTCACATATTCACTTAAGGCCGCAGTTGAAAAGAGAAAAAATGGCTGGTTTTATATATATATTTCTTAATTTTTTTTTTTTGGAACACATATATATTTCTTAAATATTAGCTGTTTTTAAAAGCTATATTTCATGTGAAATTTGAGGCCGCAAGCGGATACTTGATTTGTTTGGCCTTAAGGCCGCCTCTGCAAAAACCTACCAGAATATATGAAGAACAAGCAAGCAAAAACAAGAGTGTGTTGAACATGTAGTAATAGATAGGTCCTTCCACAGGATGCTTTTCCTTGTCCACAGTCATAATAATCTGATAGCTGCAAACCACATCAAAAATGTCAAAAAAAACATCCAAGAAAACAAGTAAAACAATATGTATAACTAGGATAAGATCCGCGTCTTGCGCGGGATGAAGCTATTATTTTTATTATGTTTTAGAAAATGAAACAATTAGTTCGGTTTCATTCGGATTAGAGGTGTTCTATCCGGATATCGGGTTTCGGTTCGGCTCGATTTTTTGGTATTTCAATTTTTAAAATATAACTACTATTCTAAATCTATATGTACTTCAGTTTGATTTGGTTTATATACCATCGATTTTCAGTTTATTCAGTTTTATACCAAAAAACATAATTATTTAATTTGAGATCATATTATATATTATACAAATATATAATATGATCATATTTAGAGTCATATTGTCATAGAGTCAATTATTAAAAAAATATTATATATTTAAATAAAAGAATAAAAAACAAAAAGGCTTCTATCATCTAATAAAATGAGCAAGTCTAGAATTAATATCAAAACACTAAATTTCGAAAATAAAAATAAAAAACAACAGAAGCATGAAAGAAAAGTTTTTATATTCTTCCATATTAAGTGTTCATCAAACCAATATGTCTTCGATTGAATACAACTCTGTTTGTTTAAAGATAAAAAAAAGTTGTAAAGAATTTCAACTAATTGTTGTCCATCCAATTTATAATCTTTACTTCAATTTAGTTACTGTTAAAAAAGAAAAAAGATCAAAATAAGAAGTCTCAATTGTAATAAATTCTTACTTATTTACAAATTATAATTATAGTTCAACTCATGTAACAAATAGATATTCATGTGTCGTTATAAATATATACATATTTACATGTTTCAGTTTAATCAATTATAAATCAAACCATATCGAAATCCTATGGTTTTTATAAAATCACATCCATTCAGTTTGTATGGTATATACCAAAAATAACCATATTATCGATTATTTAATATCTTTTAAAAATATAAAATTAAAAAAAAAGAAATAAGATATTTAAATCATTGATAACAAAAAATTTCAATGTGAAAAAATTTAATAATTTTATAATTTATAAATGTTCTTGAAAATTTATTGAAATTTTTGAAATTAAAATATTTATGTAATCTTATATGGTATATAGTTTAATCTGTATATATATTTGTTTTATTATTGAATGATACTTTTTACTTATATGGTTTTAAAATCATGTATATCTTTTTATAATAAAAATGTTAAACTATTGATCNTTGAAATTAAAATATTTATGTAATCTTATATGGTATATAGTTTAATCTGTATATATATTTGTTTTATTATTGAATGATACTTTTTACTTATATGGTTTTAAAATCATGTATATCTTTTTATAATAAAAATGTTAAACTATTGATCATTAATTTTTAACATAATAATTTTAATAGTTTTAGTTATTTATTCTCGTTTTTTAAATTTAA
Organism: Eruca vesicaria subsp. sativa; assembly: GCA_932364175.1. NCBI lineage: Eukaryota > Viridiplantae > Streptophyta > Magnoliopsida > Brassicales > Brassicaceae > Eruca > Eruca vesicaria. Next base: position 630,309 of record CAKOAT010752931.1, on the reverse strand, counting down.
AATATAACCTATAAGAAAAAATCTAAAGCTTAATTTTATAACTAATTTGATTGTTTAATTTATTTTAATAATATAAAATTAAAGAAAATGATAGAGGATATATAAACTGTAAATATTTATTATAGAATCATTAATGGTAATTCCGTAGGTTTTATTTATGGGAAGAAAATAAAATAGTAATTATATCTAGGGAAACAATCATAAATGTTTTTTTCATAAATGTCATATCATATCATCATATCATATATATTACTCATTTATGGTAATTACGTAGGTTTTATTTATGGAAATAAAATAAAATAGTAATTGTATCTAGGGAAATAATCATAAATGCTTCTATCATAAATGTCATATCATCATATCATATAATTTGACCAAGGAATGTATTTAGCGACATATAAAAATCGAATGTGGACCTACTTATTTTTCAATTGAATGTAATTGAATACCTAATTGATTGATACCTAAGAGTTTATAATAAATAAGATGTCGCAAGAGTTTATAATAAAACAAACCTTGTGCTCCAAAGGATCCAGAAAGGATAGTAAATGAGACGTAGAACGGCTCCACTATACTTTGACATCTTCCCAAGTTCAAGGAACACATCGCTCGCGTCATGGAGTGCAAGAATGATAGAACCAGCACGAGATAATCTAATCACACATCAAAATATGGATCACAACGAAACTCTTTACTTCATCTGCTGATTAGGCCAAATCTGATCTCCAGGACCGATCCAGAAGTAGAGAGTGTCTGTAAACCAAGGCTCGTTATATGTCACAGAAAAAGCAAGTAGCTCAGCTGAGAGGTAGTAGATACACTTCTATGGTGATTCTTTGAATTTTCGGATTTTTCTGTTTTTTTTTCTTTCTTTCCTTTTTTTGTTACCATTCTTGTTCGGACTCTGCCTTCCATAAATCAAAAACCTTCCCATTTTCTATAATATTATTTCTGAAGTGATCTATCTATACTATTATTTAAGAAGTAAATTTGCTTATTTATTATGTACCTTTCTTAAATAATTATGAACCTTTCAGAAAGGAAAGATCCCATGGACTGGGGAAATGTTGAGGAGGCACTGTATATGCTGAGGTAAACAATTCGGAACTTTCAAAAACAATTTTGAACTTTTTAAAAACAATTCCGAACTCTTCAGAAATAATTTTAAACTCTTCATAAACATTTTTGAACCTTTCAAACAACAATTTTGAATCATTCAGAAAACAATTCTATAATAGAGAGTACACAATTATGTAATATCACTTTGTTAATAATTATGATTAATTTAATAAAATTTTGGTCAAATGAATTAGTGTTCGAGAAGATTGTGTGTTAATCGGAGAGAAATTAAAGATGAATTTGTTTGCTTAACTAATTTGAATTTTATGTTAAACACTAAAAAAATGTGTGAGAAAGAGTAGTTATGATTTTACAAAATTATGAAAACTTTATCAATACTTTGCATCTAAATAAAATAAAGTAGTAAACCAAACATGCGAATATAAAAAGTGTTATAAAATAACTTTTTTGTTAAATAATTGTCGGTTTTGTGCTAGTTTACAAATTCTATCATAAAAAGATATTTGAAAACTTATATTAAAATTTATAAAGTTATCATTATATTTTAAAATTCTTCTATGGTTATATAATATTAATTTTTTTGATTTTTAAACTACTAATATTAAAAGGTTATTTTAATATAGTGAATAATATTCAAAATTATAAAATTATAAATAAAATATACAATTTTTATACAATATTTTGTACACGCGAAATCGCGGAAAACCACCTAATTTATCAGTATAAAGCTACAACCTTTCTTTTCATATTTTACAATATAAGAGTACGAGCTTTTTTAGTCGAGGCCTTCGGAAAAAGGTCAAATTTTAATAACCTTAAGACACACAAAATAATTAAGAAAAAAATGCATAGTAAAACATAAGAACTTACAATAAAACATAAGTAACACATAAGCAAAATTTAAGCAATTTTTTAAAAAAAAATTATGAAAATAAAAATTTGAGATCTCAGTTTCAGATTTTTAGATAAACATATCTTATACATACATGTTTTGTGTGAAGGATGTGCTAAACGGATGAATTTGTGTTGTCTAAGGGTTAGGATGAATTTGTAGTTGTTCGTTAATAGATATCACAGTTCATCTTTACTCCTCTATAGTTTAGATCTGATTTTAGCTGGTTCAGCTTAGGTGGTTTACGTTTTCCTCTTCATAAAATATATGTAACTGCAGTGGACTGAAGGAATACAAGAAATGTCGATGTCTACAGCTTCGAAGTCATTCTCATGGAGTTCATTACTGGCCACCAAGATATTCTATACCAGATCTGAAGACGATGTCCACATCATAGCATGGTTCAGGAAGAGGCTTCATGAAGAAAAAAATTCTTTGAAGCTATTAACGGAGCAATTATCGAGAACCAAGAGACTCAACGAACCATATATGAAGTTGCAAAACTGGCAATTCAATGCTGCGCGAGGACACCTGAGCAGAGACCTGATATGGCTCAGGCCGTCTGCTGTCTTTCCATGAGCAGTGGGAATCCAGCAGCGAAATCCAAGATTTGGACGAAGACATAGTTCCTTCCGAAATGATTGAAGATTGGATGCAGGCTGTAAAGGAAAGCAGCAGTGTGATGTCATTTTACCAGGTTGAAAATATTGTGTGACTATAATTCTTTCATGATATAGTTTTCCTAATAAAATGACAAAAAAAATTAAGACAACAACTAGGGTTGCCTTTTCTTTTAAAGAAAATGGTTCTTTTTAGGATGAGAATAAATGATCTGGACACCCGGTTACATCGCACCATAATATTGTATAGTTTTCTTATTCCTCTGTCAGTTATCTAATTTGATTCTAACATTGTAACTGATTTTGGAAATTAACAAATATATGTAACTGCAGTGGACAGAAGGGCTACAAGAAAGGTTGATTGTTACACCTTCGGAGTCCATTTACATGAATAAAGGTAAAATCTTACTAACGTTAAGAGGTTGTATATACATTAAAACACAAAATAATTTAAAATAAAGAATACATAGTAAAACATAAGCACTGACAAAGAAAAACATAAGTAAGATATAAGCAAAATTTAAGCAATTTTTTTTTTAAAAAAAGGTTATGAAAATAAAACATTTTGCGCTCAGTTTTAGATTTTTGGATAAACATATTCTATACATACATGTTTTGTGAATGACGTGCTAAAAAGATGAATTTGTGTTGTCTAAGGTTTAGAACGAATTCTTGATCGCTACGGTTACAATGAATCTGTGATTGTTTGTTAATAGTATTACAATTCATATTTACTCTATAGTTTAGATCCTCTGTTCTAAAAATCGGCCGCCTAGCCGCCTAGGCGGCCGCATAGACGGCCGCATAGGCGCTAGGCGATCATTTTCCGCTCCGATTTATGCCAAATCGTCGTAGAAAATCGGTCGTCCGATTTTAATCCGCCTAGGCCGCCTAGATGACCGCCTAGCCGCCTAGGCGGCCTCCTAATCCATTTTTTTATTTATTTTATTTTTTTTAATAATATTTTTTTTATCTATTTTTTTGTTTTAAAAATTAATAAATTATAATTTTGATGAAGTTATATCATATTAACTTTGTATATTCTATTTGTGTGTGTTTATAAGATTCTAAACATGAAAATGTATTAATATATACACAATTAAAGATTAATATATCTTATAACATATCAAATAGTCTAAAAATTCTACCCCGTATAATTTCCGCTTAATCCCCAATTTTTTCTCTAGGCGCTAGGCGCAATCGAGCCGCCCGACTAGCGCCTAGCGCATTCTTGAACATGGTTAGATCTGATTTTAGCTGGTTCGACTTTGGTTTATGTTTTCCTCTTCAGTCAAAAGGGGAAAATCAAAAACTGATTCCTGATATGGTAACATTGTGAACACTACTAACAACAAAATTTTATTTATGCTTTATTCTTTACACTTTGCCGTAACATGCTCATGTACACATGCCAATTTAGCCGTAAAAATGTAATCCACGGATCATGGTCACATGACGCACTCTTCGGTGAAGTCTGCTATGTTAGTGTTGTTATTTATAATTACTTTAAAAACAAAAATTATAATTGATTATGTTATTTTTGAATTAAAAATATAAACTAATATATATTTGTAAAAAATTATGTCCACTATTAAAAATATAAACTAATAAAAATATAAACTAATAGATATTTTAGAGTATTCAAAATATGTTAATATTTTTTAAGTTTTTCATCATATTAGAAATAATTTTCATTACATAAATTAAACTTGAAAACGCTCATGTCGAATTTTTAGACATGACAAAAAATTTAAATGTAATAAATTTTTTTTTTATTACGTAAAAATAATTGAACACTTTTGTATACAAAAGATTATATACAAAATTTATATAAGAATTTGTCTCTTTTTTTAAGAAAAAGATGTAAATAATATTTTCATAAAACAATATAAATTATTTTTATATATAATTATCAAATCAATGAAATTCATTTTTAATTTATAATTAATTATATATTAACACATATAATTATTTTCAAGGTTGATAACGTCTTTATAACACAATATAAAAAAATTTAGATAAGTATAATTATAAAATTAATGACATTCATTTTAAATTTATAATTAATTATATATTAACAAATACTGTTAGTTTTCATGGTTAATAAATAATTTTTAATAAAATATTAAATTTTTTTGGATTAGGATAATTCTCAAATCATTGAAATTCGGTTTTTATTTATTGAGATTTTTAATTATTCATTAGTATAAATAATTTTCCTTACACAAAGTAAATTTAGAAAAAGACATGTCGATTTTGTAGACGTGAAAAAGAAATTTCTATATAAGAAATTTTTTTATTACATAAAATTATTTTGAACACTTTTATATACATACAATTATATAGAAAATATATATAGGGATTTATCTTTTTAAAAATTTTATTTTTATAAGTAAGAAGTAAAATATATTTTTGATAACACAATATAAATGATTTTTATATATAGTTATTGAAATTAATGAAATTCATTTTTAATCTATAATTAATGATATATTAACATATATAATAATTTTCAAGGTTGATAACAACTTTATAACACAATATAAAAAATTCATATACTCTAGGAAGCATGTACTTGCTTCCATGACATCGTAATATTAGAATTTGTATATTTCTAATATTGTTTGAATTTTTTTAATTATTGTATACAGTCAAATAATAAAAGTGTGAATGTGTAAAATTGAAAATTCGGTTGCTCGTTTTAGTGGGATGCCTCTTGCTAAATACTTGGTTACTAGTACAAATATAAATCATCTGATGAAGTGATGTCATGAAAATTTAAAAGTCAAACATGCAAATTTACTACCAACAATAAAATATAAACAAACGCATATTTATGAAGAAATTCTCCATCTTTCTCCGGAACACAGATAGAACACCCAAAACTTTCTTTCTTGATCTACGTGGTCCGTCTATCTCTTACGAGGAACTACAGCCAAGAATAGGTCTGAGCGTTTTTACCTCAACCCAAAGTACCAACTTTAATCTAAATCAGAAAATCCGAAACTAAATCCAAATTGTTTTACAAAAATTCCCGAACAGGACTTATGATCTTACTACTTTGGACTTTGATTATAACCCGATTCGAACCAAAATCCGCATAAGGATCAGAAGATATCCAAAATTAGTTAAATATGTTAATATTTTTATATATGTTAATGTGATTTAGATATTTTAGAGTATTCAAAATATTTTTGTAGTTTGTTTTATTTGTTATTTTGAATACTTTTTAGTTAGTTTAGATAGTTTAACTAATTTTTAATTTGATTTGTAAATAATTTGTATATTTTGATTTTTTTGTCAATTTTTGAGGTTTTAAAAATATATTTTTGGACGATTTTAAACATTTGGTTAGATCTGATCCGAACGGAATCCGGAAGGAACCGAACCAAACCCGGTCCAATAATTAATAAAAACCGAAAGATATTTATAAATATAACACCAAAAATATAAAAATCCAAATCACACGGACCAAAACTGAATGTGCCACTGAACGCCCAGACTTAGCCAAGGGTATTGATTGGTAAACTTACTAGAGCGGTCGCTTTTGGTTGGTCACATCTCTCGCCTAAGTTCGGGAAACTCAGAGTTTGATTGACAAAATATTAGCATAAGTGTTTTCAATTATCTAATTAAGATTTATCAGAAAAATTTAGATCAGTATTTACAAATTGTTAATGCTTTCTAGATACTTCTCATTTGCTCAATTTTCTTGTATGGAGTTTTTGGTATAATATTATTAAAGATAACAAATAATACATACAAATTATCTTATTTTCTAAAAGTATAATATTATTAATAGAAATTTGTTTTATATATAATAAACTATATATAAAATTATTAAAAACATAACAAATAAGCAAAAAATTACATAAATCATGAAAAAGTTACAAATCAATAAGTAAATTCACATGAATTTTATAATAGGTATTTTCAAGATAACAATTTTACAAAAGAATTATCTTATTGTCTAAAAATATAATATTCTTAATATAAATTATTTTATTGTATATAATAAATTATATATGAAATTATTAAAACATTGCAAATAAACAAATTTACCTAAAATTATGGAGAAGTTGACAACTAAGCAAAATTACTTCTAAAATAATAGTATAAATATATAATATATAGAATTAGAAAAATTATATTTAATATATTAATTTTTATGCTAATATTATATATGAATCATGTTTTGTTCTACCAATAAATAAATAATGATGGTTTATATATAAATTATATATAATTTATTTATTTTTTTAATAATATCAATTCATGTTTATATCCAAAAAAAAAATTTCTTATTTTAAAATTAATTTCAAATAATAATATATCATATTTATAATATAATACAATTTATATAACTGAATAAGATTCATAGTTTGAATAACAAATATATTATTAATATATGTTATAAATATATATATATTATATTATTCCAAAATAAATATATTATATACTAACTGTTGTGATAATTTTAAAATTATATACTGCTATAGCTATATCAATTATTTTATTAAAATTTTTAATGAGATTATATAGCTTAAACAAGATACTACTTCTACAATATACTTTTACTGCTTTATCACACTTGTACCAATAGAATCCTCAATCCATAGTTTTTTTTTGTTAAGACGTCCTGTAAATCACAATCAAAGATAAATATATAGATATAAAGGTAGGTTGAGCAATGATAGGTTACTGTAACAAAATTGACAAATCATGGGACGGAAGCTAAATTTATAACTTGTGAGCTACTTGACAAACAAAATATCCATATAAGATAAGATGGATACAATTTCAAAATTTCCTTGTATTTAACCATCTCTAATGGTTCTAACTACTTTTTACTCTAAAAAATAGAGTACTCTAAATATATATGGAGGTTTTGTTCCAAGGACTACCTCTACTTTTATTCTAAAAAAAAGAATTGTACCTACGATATTTCTTCTTCGATTATTTATTAATTTGTTGTTTAATCTATAACTTTTAAGATGTTGATTTTGCACCATCATATTTTATCACTATGTTGTTGTCAGAAAAACATTGAGTTACCTAGAGAACGGAATTTTCACTTCAAAAATATGTCTTCAGCAATTTGTTGTTGTAGGAAAAATATTGAGTTTCCATGGGTTTGCTGGAATTTATGGACGGCAAGAAACAAACTTATATTTGAGGATAGGCACATTTCATCGACAGACACCATAACCAATGCCATTAGTAGCGCCCGAGAATGGAATTTGGCACAAAACATTACAACCGAACTACCTAAGCTGCGACACCAGCTGTTGAATATACCCGATCAGGATGTTCTAACTTTTGGTTTCTCTGATGCAGCTTGGAATAAAGATACAAAAACTGCAGGTTTTGGTTGTATCTTCTTAAGCAAGGATGGACAAGTCATCCTCCAGGATTCCTGCGTAGAAAGATACGTTTCTTCGTCGCTTACCGCAGAGGCTCTAGCATTACGCTGGACCATCGGCAAAGCCCTGTCATGTGGCTACCACAGTGTCTGTTTCAACACAGACTGCCAATTGCTCTTAGCAGCAATTACTTCGAAGCTTCCTCCGGCTGAACTCTTCGGAATCGTCCAGGATCTCGAATTCCTATCTTCTAGTTTCTCTGTTGTTTCCTTTAAGTTTGTTAAAAGACTTCTGAACTCTACTGCTGATCAGCTTGCAAAGGCTGCTCTCTGTAATGCTACCTTTCCCTCTCCATCTTAGTTTCGATGGTGTGGGCTTTCTTAATATAAGTTATGTTGTGTTCAAAAAAAAAAAATGTAAGTTTAGGTCTTTTATATTTTTATTATTGCTTATGTATTATTAGTTTATCAATTATTACTTTCTGAAATTTCTAATCTAATATAATGTATTAGTGCATCTAAAGTTTAACTTAATTTAGTAATTAACTTTACAATATTTAAATGTACAAAGTTATAACATACAATTCTATTTAGGTAAAAATTAAAACTTATAGAAAAGTAAATGATCATTTTGTAAAGAAAAATTCAATTCCAAAAATGGATTAAATGAATAGTGTTACTATATATATTTAGAGTAACACGTTTCATCCTTCTATATTTTGTGTAAGACTAGATGTATCATTCGACTGACTTTTATTATATATCTGATATTTAGAGGAAACAATAAATACAATTGGAAATGCTCTTAGTAGATATTCACAAATGATTGTGTTCACGCATGATGCGGACAAGACATCTAATTTTATATAAAACTTGGTGATTTTTTTATGATCATATACGGATACAAATACTTACAAAATCTAAATCATAACTATTGATTAGTATTTTATGCAACTTCATAGGTTTAAATTGTTTTATAATTTATATGCATAAAAATATATATATGTGGAACATTAAAATGAAATATGATTTTGCTTATAAACAATATGACTGGTTTGGTTATATGTAATTGTCATCATTTGGTCATTCCACAGATTAGTATGAGAAAAGCTTTCGGGACGTAACGTAACACCTTATTGTAAGCTTCTAGTTTTTTCTTTAGTAGTCTCGAAAATGTCTATGCTTCGATATCATTGGCAGGCACTATCACCAGAGCCCCCACGATGCTTTGTCGTCTTCTTGTGTACTCCTTTATAAAATGTGTCTTCTTTCATTTTAAAGATAACTCATCCACCATATGTTCGTATACACTCTTTTAACAAAAAGAAAATGTATTATAGAGTCAATGATCATATTCAGCAATTACCAATATCTTTTCTCCTTAGCAATTAGGTAATTAGTTAGTTACCAATATCTAATGGAATAAATCTTATCTTGGACAAATTAATGGACGACAAAAAAAAAACTTATATTGGGCAACGTGATGGACACAGCTTCTGATAAAAAAAACGTGATGAATCACAACTTGATGTAACCAATGAAAAAAATCTTTGGGATAGAGACAGAATACGGTTCTACAGTTCTTCTTTTTCTTCATAGCAAAAAAAAAATCTTTGGAAGATTCATATTGACAAGCTTTGTGAATAGAAGGATTATGGTGTCTACTGTGCTTAGGTCCAAAACTGAATCGTAAATACTACTCTAATTGTTTTATACAATCATTTTCTAATATTTTTATAGATAACTTGACCAATCCTAAGTTTTGATTCGGAGGACGATATCGTTCTATGTGGTTAACATTGGTCGGTACTAGCATTACTGTAAGACAATAGATATAATGTGAAGCTTGTGGTTGAAAATAGATGCAGTTCATAAACAAAGACTATTACAGTATTACTATATATCCAATATCCATATCACATGTGTGTTTAAGTAGGCCAAAAGTTAAAAACCAACAATAAGGTAGGCCAAAAGTAGTATAAAACTATAAAATTAAATCTGCGGATATCGATTTAGTGCTCAAAAATTACATAATAGTAATGCGCCAGGTGAAATTCATGAAAATATTCATGGTGGTTTGTCACACTCGGAGTGATATGTGCTACAAGAAAAAAACTAATGATTAAGAGAACTTGATGATGTTCCCTAAAAATGAAGAAGAGACCGTTTTTAGCAATCTTTTGTTTTCGCTCTTGTTTGCATATGAATTTTTTTTCAAAGATGTTATGTTCAGAGTGACAGTTCACTGCAAGTGTATTTATGCGGCGAACAAACTCTGAAAATTTGTTAATAGAGTTCGTCATAATTGATTTACATCGGAACAACTTATAATCCTTTCACTTTTCATTCCAAAAAAAAAAAAACTTATAATCCTTTTTAATCTATTTATCTACAATTCACGCTTGCATTTTATGACATGTCAGCAATATTAGTGTCAACAATTATGTTATAAGTTCCATCGCTATTTTGTCTTTCATTATTAATTTATTTTCTAGATATCTCTGAAAGTATGAATTTCAGAATATACAGTTTACTTCAAACATTCTTTTATGGAGAATTTTGATGAGTTTTAAATAGGCCTTCTAAGTGGCATTAACATATATTCTGATTTTTTTACGTGGCAACATAACATAATGGAAATAAGTTAACTCAAAAATCACATTACAGCGTAAATCTTTTGGATATTTACTGTCACAAATTTTAATCAATAATGGAAAGTTCAAAAAAAAATTAAATAATTAATAGAATTGTGGACTAAATCAATCAAAATCTTGAGTCCGCAGAGTACCAATCAGATATATAATGTAATATATTAGCGGTATGATATGGTTATGATTTGTATATTGAATTTGTTATGTATAATCCAAAAAAGGAGAGAATAGAGAACATGAATATGCTCAAGAACTGAGTGTTATTTAACTTCAAAGTGTATGATACAATATGATACATGTTTGTTACCATCTTTATATTCGAGAAGAAACCATAACCCAAAATCTGTATACCGAATAACACAAACTCAAAATCTCTGCCCGTCCGGTTAAACTTGAAGACACACTAAACTTCTTCGAACTCTCTTAAAAACTATTGCTATTGTTGTTAGATTTTAGGTCACATACAAGCCGTCGAAGCTCAGAAGCTTCTTCTTTGAGTTTTGAGTTCTCTTTCAGCACTCTATCTTGAGTCTCCGACACGCTGTTCAGCTTATCAATAAGACAGTTGTTCTCATTGCGAAGCCTTATCACCTGAGACCAGAGTTCATCAAGATGTCTTTGCTTCCTCATCCTCGACCTCCTCGCGGATTCTCTGTTTGAAAGCATCCTCCTCTGCTTCCTCTCGTCGAGTATGATGATGCCCTTACGATGGTTATGATGGTGATCTTCGTCGGAAGTTGATGAGTTGTTGCTCATCATGAGATCTTGACCGTTGGATGATGAGGAATAGTTGTTGTTGTTGATGAGATCGTTTAAGTAGTTTAGTGAAGAGGATGAGGTTGGAGATGAGGGCATGTTTATTATGTTGAACTCTGCCGGGAGCGTAGTTAAGTTTTCCGGCGATAGGTATTGGAAGTAACCGGTGATTTCTGCCGGAATCATGGTCTTAGTTTGGTTTATAAGATTGAGAGATGAATACGGATGAGTTTGTATGATTTGTTTTTTTGGAAAGAAGTTATTTTGAAGTAGGAGGAGGAGGAAGTGGAGAGGGTTTTATAATGTTGGAGAGTTAGATTAAGAACGAATCAGGGAGAAGTTGGTCCTATGGATTATATATAGTGTGTAACTAGAGCATATTGTAAACTAATAATAAATAAATTTATTTTCATTACGATTTGTAATTTAATGTAAGACAACAAATTAAAAATATACTTGAAATTCAAAAAGAAAGAGGAATAGAGTCATATTTTGGATTTTCAGAATATATTAGTGGTTCCAATAAGTAATTTGCATCCCTCAAAGATATACTATTACTGAACGTAATAAATGAATGGACGAGTAGATAATTTTCAAAATGAAGAAATGAGGTTTTGATTAAATTAATTTTGCTAACTTTTCCAATTTATGTTATGTTTTCCCTCCTGTTCCCAATGAAGATATGTGAGAACCTTACAAACGTTATTGCATAATTCTTGTGGAGCTTAATCCGCCTAAGAAGCTTAATTCGCCTAAAAGAACATTTACAATTAACCTATTTATTTGAATTTTCAACAATGTATTATTCTCTCTCCTTCATATTAAGTGTCGTTGTAGAGAATTTTTTGTGTTACAAAATAAGTGCCGTTTTTGGTTTTCAATGCAAAATTTATTAATTTTATTATGTAATTAGTTTTTCTATTGGTTAAAATATGGTTAGATGCATAGATAATTATGTTTTTATATAAAAAATATGAAATTAATTATTTTCTTAATCCGTGTGCACAGCTGTAGAGTGACACTTATAATGAATCAGAGGAAGTATATTGTATTTTATCTACAATTAACCATTGGGAATAAAAGACTCATTAAAAAAAATATAAAGAAGCAGTTTATTTCAAGCAGTTGTGTTACACCTTAAATATACATATTATGAAGCTATCATTAATAATATATTAAGAAATCATGAGTGAATTATCATTTAATTATCTTTACGATTAAGGAGAGCCACATGAACCCACCATAACAAAATAAAGAAAAGGTTATATAGTAATCAAAGAAATATATCATTGGCACTTTTGAACCAAACTTCTGCTAACTGGCGTCAGCAAATGTCAAATTTCAATGTGTAGGAATCTCCATTTTAGCAGATTTGAGACTCTAATGGGTGCTAATCCATTTAATTATATACATGGTTCTAATTTCTTTTATACACACATAAAATGAAACCAAACATCAAACTTGATACCACAAGAACATTAAATTAATCTAATATTAATATTATCTTTTTAGAAGAAAATATATAGATTTATTTTATTCCATTCTATATTTATTGCATACACTATTTCAGACTTTCACCAGTAGACATTAACTTTGTTCTACGAATATTTTTGACGTAAAAAAAAAGTACTTCGAATTTGAATCTGATTTTTTGCATGATTCATAAAGATGGTTAAAACTATTTTCTGGTAAATTTTCATAATCTTCTTTTACTTCTAACTATGTGTTTTGAATGCTATAAGGGTCAGATTGTTTTAATTTTCTGAAATGTCTATAGCAAATTTTGATAAACACTTGATATCCTAAACTCTTTATTGACATATAACCCTAAACATTGCACTCAAATACAAAGGTTTTTTAAAAGATAACATTATTGACATATAACCCTAAACATTGCACTCAAATACAAAGGTTTTTTAAAAGATAACATTATATACTTATCGAATATAGGACAGTACAATTTACGTGAGAACTATATTGATCCTTAGAGTCTACTAGCCGTACGAGAATACTGAATCATATATTTTTATTATTATTTTTTAAAATACTGAACCATATTTAACATATACTCGTTCTTGTACGACATATTAAGGAACAAATGCTAATTAAAATTTTGAATAGTCATTGACCTATAGTAGGTATTTGGTAAATATAATTTCGCAGATTTTTCAGATTGAATTCTTCCAGTAATTCTGAAAACTAAATTATCTGTATCATTGTGTTAAAAACAATTATCAAAAATAAAAATATTTGTAACACATGTAGTTTGTATTCAGCTTCATCATAACCTATATTCGAATATATCCATTAACATTCTTGTTATCACTGGGCAAATCAATTCCTACTTGGTAAATCCGGAAAGACACCATCTCCAAATTTATAATGGCTTATAGATGCCCTAATAGGATTAATCATGCCTTCCCATTTTTAGATGAACACAAACATATTCTCAGTCATGTTACTCTTATTATTATGCGTGCGCATATGCCTACATATCTTGCTTGATATATATAAAATCTCGAATCCATCTATATAAAGAAAACATTTATATAATGTTTTTCAAACATGTGATCTTATTGCACAAAAATCTATTGTTTACTTTATCAAAAAGAAAAATCGATTGATTAATCAATCAAATATGTGGCTGTTCTTTTGTTATTATGCGGTTATATATTTTCTTAGGCGGCCGATAAGAGTTATTCTTGGGTTCACCCCCTAGGGTGAACCTCTAGGTTCACCATCCAATAGGATTTCATTATTTCATATTTGATATCTTTCAAAAAGGGAAACAAAATCTTGTTAAGTTATATTATGTTTTTTGAAAATAAAAATACAAAAATAAATAAAAAATAATAACAATTAATAAAAACGAAAATGATCTTTTTTTAAAGAAAATATTTTAACACTAAACCCTAAACTCTAATCCTAAAACCTAAACCCCTAGGTAAATCATAAACTTTTGGATAATTTTTATTAAAAAAAAATTTCTATAAAAAAAATGTTTTAACACTAAACCCTAAAATCTAATCCTAAACCCTTGGGTAAATCATAAACACTAAACCCGAAACTCTAATCCTAAACTCTAAACCCTTGGGTAAATCATAAACACTAAACCCTAAACTCTAATCCTAAACCCTAAACCCTTGGGTAAATCATAAATATTAAATTTTTAAAACACTATAAGATTTATCTAAAGGTTTATGATTTAACTATGGATTTATGGTTTGTGATTATAGTTTAGGGGTTAATGCTAAAATATTTTCTTTAAAAAGAATTATTTCCTTTTTATTTATTATTTATTTATTTATTTATTTTCTATTTTTATTTTTAAAAACATAATATAACTTAATAAGATTTTCTTTCCCTTTTAAAAAGATATCAAATATGAAATAATGCAATCTTATTGGATGGTGAATCTAGACCCAAGAATAAGTCGGCCGGTAAGAATCCATCTCCGCCACACAAATGATATTGGATATATGCCTGTTTCTATAAAGTGCAGATTTTTCATTGCGTTTAAAGTGAACTTAATCTGATTCTCATTCGCCAAATCACGTCGCTAGCTCTCTGTTGAAGTAACAGTAAATATTCCATATTATATATGTTATAGGTGGCATAAAGACAAAACTAAGTAACTAGTTAAAACAATACATGATTGATCAGGCACACATGTGAATGCACTTTGTGTGCATAACATAGATGTGAGTGCACTTATGTAAATACTAAAAGTATCATGGAAGCTAAATTGATCTAAATTAAATAGACGTTTAAGGTTTTATTTTATATTATGGTGGTTAAATTTTCCAATGAGTTTGGCATTATCTGAAGTGATATATGCTATTCGCAATCTATCCGAACTAAACAATATATCCGTTATGGATTACGGACTATTGCTACAATTTCAATCCCAATCGAATCATACTCTCTCTTAGTATATAATCTGCAGTAAGCCTCTGTTTTGACGAGACGTACTTGCAACCTGTTAGTGGTCGATATATGGATGATTTCAAAGGTTTCAGCTTTGGTCTCCTCGGCCGTTGAAACGATCGCCCATTAGTTAGGTCCGACGTGGAGATCGAACTTAGTTGAGGTTATTTTGTCATAACCACCATGAGGGAAAAATGGCCCTGATCAAATACTTTATCACCTGTGGTCAGGTTGAAGGTATAACAGCTTCTAAAGCTCTGTGGAAAACTCTGGAGGTACCTTGCGGAAGAAGTTAAACAATTAGTTATCTATGACTATACCTTGTTTGATATTGGGAATGTTGTCTATACTCTATATACCATGTTTGTTGCTCTGATTTGCTCTGGTACGGTGATTTGATGCTTCTGCTAATGCCGGTATCGATGTAGGGCGCACCAAAGCTGTAATCTTTTGTAATCTTTTGAAATTTGGGAGTTTAATTGCAATCTTTTTATTTAGCGATTTAGTAACCTTACATAGAAAAGTTTGATTTTACAGATGTAATCAACATTTGGATGATTCTTTTGCATTTTTTTCTGATTTAAAATTATTACCATATTTTATCATAAAAGGAATAACATTAAAATAAATAATTATTTATGTATAATTGGGTACTCAAGGTGCTTAATTAAGTTTTAGATACTTATTTAAAAATATCATACCAAATAATCATAATTGTGACATTGAATATTTGAATCACATATTTATATTTTCTTATTTATATTCAATATTAATCTGGATCTTTGGGTTTTTTGGATTTTTTTGTTCGGATTTGGTTAATAATATTTTAGATTCAAAAAAAAATTATATATATATTTTGGATTCAGATATATTTTGTGATATCTTACACTATTAGTTAGGATATTTTTACATGTCGGATGGGATATTTGCTGTTACTGGTCTGATCGGATCTTGCTGGATTTACGGATGGGATATTTTCTGTTCGTGTTCTGATGGGATCTTGCTGGATTTATGTCGAGGCCTAATAGTAGTCTTTTTTTTAACACTAGATTTTAGATATGATAGAGTGAGCCATAATATTGTTACCAGAGACATTAACTTAAAATATAAGTGATTTAACCAACTAGGACAACCCCTAGATATATAAGATTGAAAGCGGTTTTGTTTGGTAACGCGGTCCGCAATGAGCTTTGTTCCTTTGATATCAAGAGAAGAATGAGTTTTGACCTTCCAAACATCCAAGCCTTCAAGAAGTAGGAGTAACTGAGAAGAGTAAAACTTCAAAGATGGCCTAATAGTAGTCATGTTATATAAATTGTTCTCAGAAATTAAATTCGTATTGACAATATATCTCAAACTCGTAGTCATGTTAAAAAGTATCGTGGCGACGGATGTTTATGTCGTCACTCGTCACACATCGGTTAAAGATCCAGTAAGCATAATTACGCAAAATAATCTTATTCCATTGATACTTTTCATATAAAAAACACGCGTTTTTCTTCTTCTAACAAGCGCATAATCCTTCCATACAATAAGGCATTGGTAATCCCTCGCAATTAACAAACTTCTTACAATCTTCTTGTAAGTCACAAGTCCAAGTGATACATTTTCCTTTACCTGGTCTTCTTTCATCTCTACACCATATGCCTCCGCATCCTTCTTTATTTCCGCAGACTGGCAATTGGCTATCACCCTCTGCTTTTGGTACATTGATTACAAGCAACATAAACACGCCTAGGTACATGTTTATCACCATATTATGAGTTATGACATGTTTTGGAGTTTGTTAAAATGGAATTATAGAGATAAAAACTCACACGATATCATACAAGAGAGGAGGAGAACGGATGTTGATGATCTCGACGCCATTGTTTTTACAGATTAACTAGACGGAGAAAATGATTTAACAGATTTTTAATGTTTCTTTTTAGTTTTCTTTCATAGATTTTATAGGCGTTTCATTGTTCAAACATTTATTGTGGTGTTTGAAATGTCTCCCTTTCCTTACATTGCTCTATATATATATGGCAACACATTCATGCATTTCATGGAATTTGGCTTAACTTCTATCCTGTGCCATCGATATAAGACTTTTATTTTGTTAGATGTTGACTTTTTAGATTTTTTTTTTAGAATTTTCTATTTTTTTATTTAAATATTTTTATATTTATTAGTTAAATAATTTTTAAAAAGATTGACGGATTATCATTTTTTTCAACATAGACAGTACCATTCACATATTGAACTTGATGAGAACAAGTAAACTTGATTAGACTTTTTATGATAAATGTCACTTTAATGGTTAAAAATTCTCGTGAAATAAATTTCAAAATCCTATAACTTTTTTTTTCCTCTCTTAGACAAAAGAAGCTTAGATTTCCCTAGACTTATCTGGCAGTTGGCGCGCCTCGCCACCTCCGGGAGGGTCTCTCTCCTCTTTGTTTCCAGTCTCGTCCATGTGTGTTTTTTTTAAAGATATAGGATCTCTTTTATGGTCTTCTGGTGAATTTGGCGGTTGTGTTATTAGATATGTGCGTCAAGAGTGGTTGAAGTCGTTTGTCTTTCTGATGGCACCTCTTCTCTCTTGATTCCATGCTCATCTGAATCAAGAGATAGTCATGAGGTTTCTACATTCATCGTGGCTGAAGTGCTGATTGTGATTTATGTGAATGGTGAAGCAAGTCAAAATGCAAACGAGTTTAGTCTCCAGAGATCTCTATCCAAGCCTCATGGTTTACATGCGGTTTGTTTTCTAGTCTTTTAGGTTTCGTTCTCTTTTAGAATTGATTGGGTTTGTGGTTGTATGTGAGTCATGCCAAATTTACTTTATCGATGGATTTCTCTATGGTTTATGCTCGCTTGCGTTGGTTATGTGAAGTATTTTTGGTTCTTTGGTTGATTCTTTTCTTTGATTTGGATTACTGGTGACTGGTTGTGTTGAGGATTGTTTTATATTGGTCTTGGTGGCAACGGTTCAGTTTTTTTTTTTTTTTTAAGGTGGCAAGGGTTCAGTTATGGTGTTGATTAGACATGCAGTCTAGTTGATTGTAGACATGTAGTGATGTCTTAATTTTGTAATAATCATTGAATCACATATTTATATGAAATATTTAACAGAAAATTGCTAATTTGGAACATGAATGCAACGTAAGTGTCCCCTTAGAATAACTGTTCAGAATGTTGTCCCCTTAGAATTAATCTTGTGTGTTAATCCGAAATTAGCCCTATAAGTGTTAAAAATGAGATATTTACTTAAGTTAAAAAAAGAAGGTTAATATAATTCATCTTTCTCGACAAAAAAGAAACAAATCTCTTCTTTCTTTTTTCTCAGCCGAAGTCATCTTCTCCCCGAGCATGCTTTCTCCGGCGTGAGGTCGAATCTCCGGCCATCCTTTCTCCGGCGTGAGCTCAAATCTCCGGCCATCCCTTCTCTGTTTCCTCTTTTCATTTGCTCCTCCCTCACCTCGTTCTCTCCGCCTCCGACGTAAGCTCGAATCTCCGGCGTTCGCTCTTCAATACTTCTCCCTCCTCGCCGATTCCTCTTCCCTTCTCTGTTTCCTCTTTTCATTTGCGCCTCCCTCACCTCGTTCTCTCCGCCGACGCAACAGGTTAGGGTTTCGAGATTCCCAATTTTTTTTTTTTTTAATTTTGTTTATGTTCGAGTTGTAGAAAGGATTTTGGGGGAGAATCGAGACCATGTTTTTATTAAGACTGAATTTTTTTTTTTTTGAGTTGTAATTGAACTCAAAAACAAATAACTAAAACTGTATTTGAACTCGAATGTTGAATTGTAGAACATGTTTTAATTAAGATTTCACGGGTCTCATGTNTTTTTTTTTTTTTTAATTTTGTTTATGTTCGAGTTGTAGAAAGGATTTTGGGGGAGAATCGAGACCATGTTTTTATTAAGACTGAATTTTTTTTTTTTTGAGTTGTAATTGAACTCAAAAACAAATAACTAAAACTGTATTTGAACTCGAATGTTGAATTGTAGAACATGTTTTAATTAAGATTTCACGGGTCTCATGTAAAGGGTTAAGTTTTTTTATATGTTTTTTTGAGGTTGACATGTGATATTTTGATTTTGTGGTTTACAGGAATGGAAATTGAACTTCCAAAACGGATAGCTGAAGCCGGAGTTGAACATCATATTGAAAAGATCAATAACACTTGTAGGACTACAATTCTACAGACAGTGAAGGATGCTCTAAAGGATGAGTATGATGTTGTCTTGAAGGATCCTGTCTTCGGTCCCATTTTGGCTATCAATGAGCATCAACTTGGATACTCAGGTAAAGTTATTCACAGCTTCATATGCAAACAACTCAACATCTCCAAGCGGCATGAGTTATGGTTCCTCTTTGCGTTGAAGCCTCTACGGTTTTCTATGCAAGAATTCTTTGCTGTGACTGGTCTCAAATGCGAGGCGGACAACACCACTGATTTTGAGTCTTGGACATCTGATAAGGGGTTTTGGAGCATTGTGCTTAGGCAAAATAGAGATGTAAGCATTAGGGATATTCGGCTGAAGTTTCTAAAGGAATGTCACAACTGGTCGCGTGTGGACAGAGTCAGGCTAGTTTATCTTTGCGTTATTTACGGGTTCATAATGGCTAAGGATGAGAAGATGTATATCCCTCATGAATACATAAGACTAGTGATGGATTTTGATAAAATGAGGAAGTATCCATGGGGTATTCATGCTTATGATATGCTTTTGGAGTCCATTCAGAAGGCAAGGTCCAAGCTGAAGAAAAATAGTTATGTATTGGATGGGTTTTCCTACGCTCTACAGATCTGGATTATGGAGGCTATTCCGGATATTGGGAAATTGTTGGGTCACAAGTACAAGGAAGGCGTAACTAGTGTGAGATGTCAGAATTGGTATGGTCGTGGGAAGTTATCTTACTCTGACATCACTGCTCTGGAAATTGCACTCGGAAAGGTGATCACATACTAACATACTCTGCTTATTTTTTATTTCTTTATAACTTACAAATACTAATGTACTATGATTTTCTCTTTACAGAATGCAGTTGTGTTTCCGTACATATCTTGTACCGGAAATAATGATGTAATAGCTGAAGTGAAGTTCATAAGGGATGATGAGAAGAAGGATGAACGAGTGAACAAAATCATGGCAATGTTAGACACAAAAGCTGATTGGAGTAAAGTCGTTTGGGAAACCGAGCAACCAATACTGCCTCAAGAGGAAGATCATGCAGTTGTGGCCGATGAGGAAGATCATGCATTTGTGGCTGATGATAAAGCACCATCTGAAAAGGATGAACCGGTTGAGCCTGTTGTGAAAAGAAGTGTCAAGAGAAAGGTGAAGGATCCCGGTTATGAGTTCAGGAAGCAACAACTTC
>CAKOAT010752931.1:412935-599129 GCA_932364175.1 Eruca vesicaria subsp. sativa | reverse complement strand
TATCGTAGTAATATAATACATTTTAATATTGATATCGGTTATATTATAGTTTATACTCATATTATTTTTTATTCACTCTTATATTTTTATTACAAAAATTTTAAATCACTGATAACAATTTTTTTTGTGTGGGATGTTTATCATTTTTTATTAATTTATAATTTTAAAACATTATGCAAAGTTTAAAACTAAATATTAATTTGTCAATATTTGTTCAAAAGTTTTATCAAA
This sequence comes from Eruca vesicaria subsp. sativa, assembly GCA_932364175.1. NCBI lineage: Eukaryota > Viridiplantae > Streptophyta > Magnoliopsida > Brassicales > Brassicaceae > Eruca > Eruca vesicaria. The sequence goes on along the minus strand of CAKOAT010752931.1, from coordinate 598,898 downwards.
AAAAATCAAAGCAAAGTAGAATTAAGATACATATATATTTTTATATGGTACATAATTTATTTTGAACAATATATATATATATATATATATATATATATATATATATATATTAAATGAGACTTTTTACTTATATAATTTTTAATCATTTCTATTTTCTATAAAGTTTAACCATGGATAACAAAAATTTAAATGTGAGAATTTTTAACAACTTTAGTCATTTATTGTCATTTTAAGAAATTCAAAGTATAGCAAATACGAAAAAATCTAAATTTTTATTATATAGTTAACGTAGTTGTTTAATTTATTTTAATAAGTTCAAATTTTAAAGTTACACTAATTTTTATCAAATCTTTATTATTGAAAATCATTAATTTTCATATATTCTTTAACCATATTTCGCGATTCCGTTACTTTTATTTAAGAAAACAATGAAAAAAAATATTTTTTTTCTTTTTTATATGATATATAAAAAAGTTTAAATGATATTATCGTAGAAATATAATACATTTTTAATATTGATATTCGTTAAATTATAGTATATACTCATATTATTTTTTTGTTCATTTTTATATTTTTATAATAAAAATTTTAAATCACTGATAACAAATTTTGTTGTGTGGGATGTTTACCATTTTTTAGTAATTTATAATTTTAAAACAATATGCAAAGTTTAAAACTAAATATTACGTTTTCAATATTTTATTCAAAATTTTAATCAAAAAAAATCAAAGCACATTAGAAATTAAAATACATATATATATATATATACATATTTTTTTTATATGGTACATAATTTATTTTGAACAATATATATATATATATATATATATATTAAATGAGACATTTTTACTTATATAATTTTGTAATTATTTCTATTTTGTTATAAAAATTTAACCATGGATCACAAAAATTTTAGTGAGACTTTTTAACAACTTTAGTCATTTATAGTCATTTTAAAAAGTTCAAAGTATAGCATATACGAAAAAATAGAAATTTTAATTATATAGTTAATGTGGTTGTTTAATTTTTTTTTTTTTTTTTTTTTTTTTTTTTTTNAATGTGGTTGTTTAATTTATTTTAATAAGTTAAAATTTAAAAGTTACACTAATTTTTATCAAATCTTTATTATTGAATCATTAAATGTCATATATTCTTTAATCATATTTGGCAATTCCGTTTTTTTTATTTAAGGAAATAATGAAAAAAAAATTAATAAGTCATTTATGATTAGTTTAATAAAAAGCTTATTATATATTTAGATAGACCAACATATTTTTCTAAGGATTCTAAGAATGATTGTGGTGATGCCACGTGGCTACAAAACAATGTTGTAATGCTTCTCCTTTAATATATAGGGGATAAGAATTAAATTTGCTTAGTTGTCAACTTCTCCTTGATTTTAGATAAATTTGTTTATTTACCTTATTTAAATAATTTCCTATACAATTTATTATTTAATAAAACGAATTTATATTAATAATATTATATTTTTAAAAATATGTTAATTATTTTGTATGAAATTGTTTTCTTAAAAATATACTTTTCTATTATAAAATTCAAGTGAATTTACTGATTGATTTGTAACTTCTCCATTAGTTTTGTAATTTTGTTTATTTGTTATATTTTTAATAATTTTATGAATAATTTATCATATAATAAAACGAATTTCTATTAATAATATTAAATTTTTAAAAAATAAAATAATTCTTATGTATTATGTTGTTATCTTTAAAATATTTTTTTTATCATAGAAATTAAAAATTAAGTTAAAATATTAATATAGTTAAATATAAAGAAAGCAATGATGATTTGTCAACTTCTCCATGGTTTTGTATTTTTCTTATTTATCATATTTTAACAATTTCATATATAATTTATTGAATAATAAAACAAATGTATACTAATAATACTAGATTTTTAAAATAAGATAATTCTTATGTATTCGATTGTTATCTTGAATATATATTTTCTTTTAGAAAATTTAAGTGAATTATCTAATTTGTAATTTTTACAAGATATAAATAATTTTGATTATTTGTCATATTTTAATAATTTCCTATAAAATTTAATAAAATAAAAAGGAATTTCTATTAAAAATATATTTTGAGAAAATAAGATACTTCTTATGTATTATATTGTTATCTTATATTGTTATCTTGAAAATATATTTTTATTATAGAAATAAAAAATTAAGATAAAAAAATTATAATTAAAATAAATTAAAGAAACACATTTGTAAAAACATATTTTTAAAAATATTTTGTTATGTAAGTGTTATCATTTATAATTAGTTTTAAAACAAAAATCATAACGTATATTATATTGATTTGAATTAATAAAATTTAAATTAATAATAAATTGTACGAAAATTATATCCGCATGTGCGATCAAAACACCTAGCATATAATTGATTCCATCAGTACTTAAAAAATCCTGCAAATATCGAATTAATTCTTGTTCATATGATCCAATAATAGGCCCATGATACTCGTAACCCTCAAGGCCCAACACAAGGAAGACAATCTTATTAGCAAAGCATTTTGCGTCAAAAAATCACTGTAGAGAACAAGAAAAAGGTTGAATCAATCTTGCCACGGATCACTCTCTGCCCTAACTTCAGATGGTTCAATGACTTCTGCATCTCCATCTTTGTCATCTCCTTCGCTCACAGTCTTGCTTCCTTCTTCTGCAACCTCTTCTTCAACTCGTCCCCATCTTCCTCCAACAGCCATAGCCATCATCTCATAAATCTTGTTCCCCAGCTCAGCTGGACTATCAGGCTGCTCAACAAACACATCAAAAGTGAGTAAAACAATCGAACTAGAAAACAAGAAAGCCAAAGAACATTTCTTACAGTGAATCCACTTGAGATTACAGCAGTGTCAAACAAGAGATCAACCACTCTTGTTGCTTCACTGCTCTCAGGTGCATTCTTACAAGCAGCCTGCACAAAAAAAAAAAAAAAACTCCATTAGGCTTCTTTTCTTGACCTGGAGATTTTAGAGAGGAGGAAAAAGAAACACTTACGTTCAAGTCTTTGATGATAGGATGATCTGGATTGATCTCAAGGATTCTCCTACCTTTCATGAACTCCAAGCTTGAAGTGTCTCCAAGGGCTTGTGCCTTCATTAACCTCTCCATATTAGCCGACCACCCGAATTTGCCAGAGACAAGCACACAAGGAGAAGAGCTCAAACGGTTTGAGACTTGGACTTTGGCAACTTTGTCACCAAGCTGTTGCTTCATCCAATCACAGAGAAGATTAAACTCTTGTTTAGCTTCCCTATCCTTGACTTCATCTTCATCACCTGTCAAAAAATGGCGCCAACGCTCTGTTAGAAAAAAAAAAAATTCAAACTGATTGCGCAAGAGCTGCTAACAACACTTACCAAGCTCCAAATCTTCTTTGCTGATATCAACAAACTTCTTTTCTTTGTAGGTTTGTAAGTTCTGAATAGCAACTTCATCAATTGGTTCAACCAAGTATAGAACCTATAACATAATGAAAACAATATTAAACCAAGACATCAAATTTTAAGCTGTTATCTTGAATCATGTTACCTCAATATCCTTTTGAATTAGTTTCTCCAAGAAAGGAGCTGATTTGGCACTTTTGAGGCTGTCGGTTGCAAGGTAGTAGATAGCCTTTTGGTTCTCTCCCATGTTCTCGATGTACTCATCAAGGCTTGTCAACTCCTCTTCGTTCTTGGAACTGTAGAATCTAAGCAACGGTGTAATACGCTTGTGGTTACCAGTGTCTTCAATACAACCCAATTTAAGGAATCTACCGAAGTTCTCCCAGAACTTCTTGTAATCCTGAAACCATTCACACCAAACCAAAATGAATATCTTACAACTTTGAAATGAGATTAAGAGAGCAAAATGGGGTTAATGAGAAGACAAGGACCTCTTTGTTTTCACTTTCGGAGATTTCTTGTATCATGTCGAAAGTCTTCCTAATGAGCCTCTTTCTCATGATTCTTACCTGAAATGTTGGTTACAAGATGTGTATTGTTATGGAGATTGTGATTCATATTAGAAATTTAAATCAGTAACTGTGGCACCACTTACGATTCTACTTTCTTGGAGAATTTCACGTGAGACGTTAAGAGGAAGATCGTTTGAATCCACTACACCCTTCACAAAGCTCAAGTATCTCGGGAACTACAAACAGATAGTGAAAACATGTTAAAACAAAAAATGGAACCGGATCTTCAGAGAGACAATGTGGTTCAATGTTTTAGAGAGACTCACTAGCTCTCCATCAAAGTCATCAGAGATAAAGACACGCTTGACATGGAGACGAATGTTCTTTGTTTTGGGGTTAGTGACGTCCTCATTGTTAAGAGGACCCATCCCAGGGATGTATAGAATGCTCCTGAACTCAACCTCTCCCTTTTGAGAAACAAGAAATTACAAACGATAAGAATCCAGTTAAATGAATGTTATATTTATATATAACGAATAGTATTAGCACCTCGGTTGTGAAGTGTGTGTGAGCAAGTGGATCCAAGAACTCATTAAAAGCCTTCTTGTAAAACTCATTGTACTCCTCCTTTGACACTTCCTTTGAGTTTCGCATCTATTTGAAGGCCAAAAAACAATAATCAAGTGAGCGTCAAACATCATAAGGACGAAGACTAAACACAAGTTTAAAGCTCAAAGCTCACCCATAAGGGTTTTGTTTCATTGGCTAGTTCCCAATCCCAGTACTTCTCAGTTTTAGTAGTCTTCTTCTTCTTGGGCTCACCCTGAAATCAAATAAGTAACAAGGTCATGTTGGTAGCTAACAAAAGTGAAGGACAGTGTTTGGTTCAGGACAGTCTATACAGAAATTGAAAGCAACAAAATTTTACCTCTTTCTCTTCTTCTCCTTCCTTAGCTGGTTCTTCTTCTTCAACCTACCAAGAGATGTAAAAAATTAAAACACGTTTGCAGTGATAATACTAACACATTTTCTGTAATAATAAGCGATAAATGGTCTTGACCCTCACCTCAATAGTCCTTGACTTCTCCTGCCAAGTGTAGATGGGAAACCCGACGAACTGAGAGTAGTTCTTCACAAGGTTCTTGATTCTTGTAGACTCCGCAAATTCATATTTATCATCCTCCTGCAGCCAGGAACAACCAGTCACATTACCAACACAAGATCTAAAAATATCAGACGCATCAAATGAAAGAACGATTGAATAAAGAAAAGTACCCTTAGGTACAAAGTTATCTGCGTTCCACGGCGTAGAAAGTTTTCAGGGTCTGTTTCTTCTCTGATCACATACGAGCTGCTATCAGCTACCGATTCCCAAATATATTGCTTGTCAGATTTTGGGCTTTTGGTGGACACAACAACCTGAAAGCAGAGACAACTATAAATCTCCACTCCTCTTCACATAGATAAGACACAAAAGAAAGAGAAGTTAAAAACGTTGTCACCTTTTCAGCAACTAAGAAAGCAGAGTAAAACCCAACACCAAACTGTCCTATCAAACCGTTGTCAGCACCAAGGTCCTTGTTTTCCTGAATAAACAGAGAGATATGAATACAGTGAATCCAAAAATTTGACATCGAGATAGATCTAATAGCAACTAATATTCAGAAAGATAAGAAAATAAAAACCTTGAGAGCCTTCAAGAATTTGGAAGTGCCACTCTGAGCAATGGTTCCAAGGCAGTCTATAAGTTCTTCCTTTGTCATTCCAATACCAGTATCACTGCAAATTCATATAAATATTTTTAAGTAAACATTCTTACATTTCTTCAACCTTTAAGGGATTCTATATCATTACGTAATGGTGATGGTTCCGTTATCAGGATCAGGCTTGATACGAATCTCAAGCTCACCACCATCTCCAAGCAAAGCAGGCTCCGTTACACCCAAGAACCTCAGCTTATCCAACGCATCACTTGCGTTACTAAACACACACAACAAAAACACATCAAAATCAGAACTTTTAAACAGCAAACACACAAACACAGTTCAATTCCGAAAACAATCTCATTACTCACCTAACAAGCTCCCTGAGGAACACCTCCTTATGACTGTACAAGCTATGAACAATCAAATCCATCAATCTGCTAACCTGCACACAAGATCCAAATCAAAAAGTCTCAAACTTTATTCATTTCGAGACATACCCACAAAGTAAAAATCTAAACTTTTTCAACTAACCTCAGCTTGGTACTCAAACTTCTCACCCGACCCTTCTTCACTCGTCTCCTTCTCCGCCACGGCGGCGTCGCACTTGACGGCGAAACGGTTACATCTCTTCTCGAGGTTCCAGCTACAGGAAACGTTTCCGGTTCTTAGGCTTCCGCCGCGAGGGAGAAACGGGGTTCTGAGATGAGAGAGACTTCTGGGTTGGTTTCTGGGAGAAGAAACTGGAACAGAGGTTAAAGGGCTTGTGTAGAGGCTTCTACTCAAAGCAGGAGCCATTCTAGATTAGAGAGAGAGAGAGAGAAGAGTTGTCTGAAGAAAGAAAACCCTATTCAAGGTTTAAGGAGAGCTTACTAGAAGAGAGGCCATTTCATTATCCGTTCGTTTCACACGCGCCTCTAAAAAAAACACCACTAGTTCATTGATGGTGTAAGTCACGCGCTTAAGGTGCGAGTATAGGTAACTCATATGTAGAAATCCCAAAGTAAGTACCCATTACGGCCTGTAGGAACGTATGATGTTCTATCGAATCTACAATAATGCTAATTCTAACTAATATATAGAAGTAGGATAAGACATATGCTTTTACGCGCAGGGCGAATATATATAATTAAAATATAAAATTTTAGTATGTACAAATTTAAAATTTACATATAACTGTTTTATATGTTTTTGAAATTTTTATATAATTATCTATACGTAGGATCAGAAACAATTGTAATTAGAACTGTAGATCAAAATTTAGAATTTAATAGACACAATTTCATATATTTTTTTATTTTTCAGTGTTCGAGTGATGGAAAATAAGGTTTGATTGGTACAGTGTTAACAAGTTCCCTAATGCTTTCTTAAAAAAAAGTTGGTAAAATATTTGCATTTAAAATATATAAAGTTTCAAAACTAATTTAATATAATTTATTTCTTTTTCTAATAATATTTGCAAATTATATTTTTTACAAATTAATTTTTGTAAAAAAAATTAATTTTATAAAAAATTAATTTAAATTTTAAATTATTTTAAAAAACAATATTATAAGTTTTTCAAATAAAAATAGACAATTTAAAATTAATTATGGTCGTGATTTAACATAACAATAATGACATAAAAAATTTAAAAAATTAAAAATTAACAAATTAAAAACTAACTCAGTTTATATCATGATTTAACAGTTTAGAAATTAATTATGGTTATGAAAAGTTTACGTTCACGTGTCACTCCTATTTATCTTCAATTTTTTCTCTTGTTGTATTTTTTTTTTATTTTGGTTATTACTCGATATAAATATTGATTTTGAAGTTTATTCTCATTTCGTTTGTTTTTTTTGACCTGGGATTTAGAAAATACTTAGATTTAAAATAATTAAAGAGATACATACTTAGGCTAAGATCTGCACTTTATGCACAATAAATATTTATTATTTATTCTTTATTTTTATATTTTCTGCACATTATAAAATAATAAAATAAGAAATATATATATATATTAAATAAGTAAAAAATCAGTTACTATTATGTAATAAATTGGCGTATGCATATAAATTTAACTATCACCCTTGTTTATTCGCAATTATAGGGTAAATAAATCAAAATAATCAATCTTATATATTCCATATGATATATAATTAAATTTAAATGATATAAACATAGTAACATAGCACACTTTTATTATGGATATTTATTAAATGAGGTTTCTACTCATATGATCTTATGATTATTTGCATATTTGTGTAACAAAACTTTACACCAACGAATTATTTTAGTGTGAGATGTTTAGTAATTTCAATAATTTATAATCATTTTAAAAAACAATGACATATTTCAAAACTAAAATACTAATTTAATATATGTTCAATGCAAATATCAAAATATAAATATGTATTTTCATATGATGTATAGTTTAATTTAAAAGATATGAAATATATATATAAACTAAAATTATTTTTTCATATGGTCTTATAATCATTATATTTTAATATAAAAAAATTAAAACCTTGATCATATAAGTTTATGTGAGATTTTTGACAGTTTGAGTAATTTATACTCATTTTATAAAAAAAAATTAGAAATACAACATACAAAAAAATTAGATTTTTATTATATGATTTATGTAATTGTGTAATTTATTTTAATAATAAGAAAATAAACAAAATGATACAAAGTATACAGATTGTTATCAAATCTTTATTGTTTAAAATTATTAATTGTCATATATATATTTTAATCGCATTAGGTAATTTCATAGGTTTTATTTACGGAAAGCTTAGGCAACAATAAATATTTGATATATGCGACCAACTATAGCCTATGAAATATTATATTGTTAGAGAGTATAATTTTTAGACTATGCATTATATTATATGCTTTAGAATCCTTCTAAATTGAAATAAAAGATAAGGAGCTATGCCACATAGGATTGATGTTATTTTTAATAATTATAAATTTAAGGTTACAACTTTTCAAATGATTCTCTTTTCATATATATGCAATTTTGAGTCATCGACCGATATCACAGGTTATATACACTGGAACCGGTTTAACTATGCGTTAATGGTCGGGTGGTAGTATGGTGTTCCATAAATTTTATGGTCTGAGTTCGCATCGGTCTAGATTAAGATTATCGCAGCGTGTGCTAACCATTGGAGTATTCACATGGGTCCCTAGCTTCCAGAGATTAAATTCTGGATTATCAAAATATATATATATATACACTCATTACCTATTAGCTTATTCAATGAAACATGATGTATAGTTAGTCACCTACTTCTCACGGTCTTTTTTTTTTCTATTAAGTATTTGAATTTCAGTATCATAATGAAAAGGAGCTTGTAAATGTTACAAAAGAAAAAGCTATAGCCATCTTCTACTTGTGTTTTATAATTTGTCCTTTATTTATGACTAAACAAAAGGAAAATAATAATATGTTGATGCAAAAGTTTGACTTTTTGAAGATATACTTGTAATTCATGAATGATTGTCTATTGAGTGGAACTACTGATATGTGATTAGTTGGTTTACACGAACTTACAACTCATGGCCAATGATTTTTCTTTTTAATTATCAAAGTAGATTCAATTTGCAAATCAAACGAGTAACTCTATATCAATTTAAACACAAAGATGGTTGATTCTTGACACTTCAGACAAGATTGCTCGTCCTTGTATTATGTGTTTGGGATATATAAATGAGAGTGATTGAAGCTTCCTTGTAATATCTTGATATCTTCTAAATAATTTACAACATTATATCATTCTTTTGGTATTGAAATTATCTCACTAATAGAGAACAATTCGTTGTAAAAATGATGTGAAACTGTCGTAAATTCCTCATATATACTATTATCCATATAAGTGTTTCTATTTCCGACGGTAATGGCAAAAGACTGTGTAACATCTCAATTTCTGATATATATATATATATATATGGAAGAGGTTAAGAGAAATGATACCAAAGTGCACTTATCTTTTTTTGTGAGCACATCCATTTAGAATTCCATGGTTAAGTGTGCTTCTGCTGGAATATTGAAAGGATAGATGATCTATCATGAAGTGGTTCGTGATATTGTGCGAGTGATACCAAAGCACGGAGAAAGTTCATGTGGTGACTGCATATCTAATAAATATGATTTTAAAACCTTGAAAAAATTAACGTATTGTCGGTCGCACAAAATGGGGCCATGGGCGCGAGTGAGTGGGCTAGGAGGCCCACTAACCGTGGGTGATCGGGATCTTATAAGTGGTATCAGAGCTAGTTAGCCATCTCAGTTTTAGTCTGAGAGGCGTTTTGAGACTTGTTGTAGTGCGCAACAGGGGCCCTGCGCTCTGTGAGTGGGGGTATGAATTATAATATCCCGGTTTCTAGTATATATGGAAAGACTTAAGATAATTAATTCGGTTATCTATGTCATCAAAGTGTACTTACCTTTTCGGAAACACATCCATTTGGAACTCCAGAGTTAAGCGTGTTTATGCCGAAGTAATGAAAGGATGGATGATCTATCGGAAAATGATTTTTGATATCATGCAATGAAGCGAACGCATGGAAAAATGTCATGTGATGACTGCATAGTCAGTAAACATGATTTTAGAACCTTGACAAAATTAACACACCACCCATTACACATAATGGGGTCACGAACCAAAACAGACGTGGGAGGTTTAATATGATAGATTATGATTATACAATAGATAAAAATAATAAAATTTTGTTTTTCATTTTATAAGAGATAATTGAATATATATATATATATATATATATATGTATATATATTAAAGTATAACTTTATTTCATTACTAATTTTGAATTAGTGAAATATATATATATATATATATATATAATTTTTTTAAAGTTAAGATCTTGTTAATTAAAATCTTTTCAAGAGATTAAAAATAAAAAAAAATATCAAAAATTATGATTAAAGTAGTTACAAAGAAATGATAAATATTTAATAAAATTTCTTAGTAATGGTCCAAATAAAAAATTACACACGGAATGAGCAGTGCCGGCTCTCACCCATGGCTATATGGGCATTTGTCATGGGTCCATGGGTCTATAATTTTTTTTTTATAGGTTTATTCAAATCTGTTAAATTATAAAAAAAAAACTCATAATTAAGTAAATTTAATTTACTTATAAAAAAAAGCTATATTATCATTATTATCAACTAAAGATAGAAAAAATGTTTTCATGTCATTGTTTTTTTTATTCTTAAAGAATTTATATTTTTTTATATTTGTTTCAGGTTTTACAGTTCAAATTAAAAAAAAACGCAGTCAAAACAATATAGAGAATCTTTATAAAAGGGTTTATGTTTCGCCTAGGACTATTACATTGGTTAAGAGGAAACTAGAAATGAGTCATGACTTCTATTTTAATATAATAGATTTTCTTTTCAATTTATGTAAATTGTTGTCAACATTTACAGGAAACATTTTAAAAAACGAACTCAGATAAATATAGAGTTTTGGAGAATTTTAGAGCCTAAATTGTCTTCAACATTAGATAATCCATACGGACCAGACCGGTGCCGATCCAACACTTTTTGACGCCGCACACAAAATCTTAACAACACACTTTTTATAGGGATATCAATAAAAAGAAATCACACTGAATCAAATATTCGAAAACGTTAAGGTTTTGGTGCCCGAACGTTACAAAACCATTATTGTAGAGCAGAATAAACAACAACAACTAAACTTTGTGTTTTTCTTGACATTGTTGCTGAGTAAATTTAATTCAATTAATATCTCACCACATGACAAATTTTTCTCTCATGGAAACACCCAATCGAGTACATGAAATTCGCCAATTGGGTCGGATGAAATGGATCAAAGAAAATATGTGTATCTGGCACCTTACAAGAGCTCGAACCTTTCATGCAACTCGTGGTTGCACCTCCATCATAAACACTAGGACAACATGGGCTTGTCGTGTTTAATAGATTCGAACTAGCATGATTGCTGGAAGGTCCTCGAAGTCCCAACATGAAGTTGAAGTAATCTGAGTACAGGAAGGAAGTGTTGGTGAATTTTTGCTTCATATGACTCAGGCTGCTTCTTAGCTTGGCGTTGTAAATGGCAACCACTAGGTTCAAATCATCGTCGCAGCTTCCACGTGGAACGGTATGAGCTATTATGTTTGGGTAACATCCTAAGGGTTTAAGGTTGTTGATGAAGAACTTCCTTGCTCCTAAACCATGCAATCTCTACAACAACAAAAAATCATAATCTTGCTTAACGATGGACAAACAAGCGGAAACTCAGACTAATCCATAGAATTTGAAGTATTCAATAAATTTTAGGTTTTCTGCATAAGTATTCCAGTTTATGTAGTTGCCAATGCAAATAAACTAACAATCTAAGAACAGGGTCATCGCCTAGTATATTAACGATAGTTTTAAAAAGGTTTTTTATTAATACTTTATTAACATTTTCATTATATAATTAAGATTAGTTTTTTTTTTAAGTTGATAAATTTTCATGTCTAGAAATGAAATATCTAACAGTTTCTATCTCATTCTCTGTCCAGTTTTTTGTGATTTTCTTTGTTAATTTATAGATCTATATACATCCTAACTATGGTATGGATGTGCTCAAATAGAGATCGGTCTAATGCGTTTTAATTTCGTTTAGTTTTTAGTTAAAATATGGTGATGATTGTAGTGTTCATAGTGGTTTTTGGTTTTTACATATTTTATTAGTATCTTATTATATTATTTTAAAATAAATTATCATTCCTTTTTTGTAAAACTAAAAAATACAGCCAAAGCAAAAATATATCTATTTTAAATATTTAAATCAAAAAGGTAAAAGCAAAAAAAAACTAAAATCTCAAAACCAAAACCCAAAAATCCAAAATTTTAAAATCAAAGACCAAAATCTAAAAACCAAAAACTACTTCAAACAATCAACACCATATATATATATATATATATATATATATATATATATATATATCATTTATATCAATCATATTTTGTTTGGTTTTAGTTAACTAAGATTCACCTCGGTTTTCAGATTCGTTAATTTGTTTATTGTATACACGTTTGATTCGGTTTTTCTGAATCAAACTATATTACCGTTAATGAATGTAGTACAAGGAAAAAGTGGTGAAACCCTAAAGACTTTTCTTTACCTGGATTTGGATAAAGAACTCACGAAGAAGCTTGTTTGCGAAACCATTTGCATCCATTGTCTTATTATAGAGGAAAGAGTAGTCGTTAACTCCGATTGAAATCATGAACAGCGATTCAGCAAGGTGTTTACTGAGCTCTGACTGCGTCTTAAACTGTTTCTTCAGATTCTTGTCAATGGTTTCTTTGAATAGATCGACTTGGACACTCAACGAGAGACATTTTCCCTTGTTCATAGAAAGAATCATATAAAACGCATTAGGTTCTTTTTTCCAGAAACCGATATTACAATTTACAGAGATGGTTTTGAGAATGTTGAAACTTACCACTATCTTTCCTGTCTCAGGCAAAATCCCACAGGTAGCAGAAGCATAATTAATACCAGTTGAGATATTGTTCTTTTGTTCTTCTGATAATCCCATATAAGCAGGAACCAAAGGAAGGTCATAATAAATAGCTGGGGGAAAAACATAACAAGACATTTAGACAAGGTTTAAATTTCAATATTCAAACTCCAGCAATCATCATTTCACGTTATTTGGATAATTTAGAGAAATATAGGAAAAAGTCATATAAATTTATCTTTCTAACATTCACTATTTTTTGTTATCTAGATTATACAATTTCTATAAATTACCAATCATATATAGTTTTCAATCCAATTTACTAATGAAAATTTTAGAGTATCTGCGTAATTAAATATTACCCTAACTATATGAATCATTTTAAACATAAGCCATCATTAAATATAAAACTTTGTTTTGTTCTTACCAATGTAATCAGCAATTGTTTTGCCATTGCCAAAGCGACCAGTGGGTTTGCCTCCTTCAAAGTCAGAACCGTAAGGTGGAAAATTTGATTTAGCCAACGTGTCAAGATGATTATTGTTTCCTGAATCAACCAATGAATCACCTATAACATACAATGCTGGAAAATTCCCTCCAAAAAGCACAGTTTCTTTAGTTAATGGCTTCGCTTTAGTGGTGGAAACATTGAGAAGACAGATGAAAAGCAAAAGAAGGCATGTGTTTAGAGAAGAAGGCAAAGCCATATTTTATCTTTTCCCGGTTTAGAGAAACAAAACAAGAAGAAATCAACCGTGCAAGTATGAAAGAATAAGCGATTTGGAAAGCATGATCATATAGTTTTCACACCTACTAGAAAAGAATAATACAATGAATCGAACTTATCATTAAATATTGTTAACCAAACCTACCTATGAATCGAACAATAAACTATCGAAACTCTTTTTTTTTTAAAACTCATATTGCAACGAATAAAATGCCCGAGTTCCATCATAAAATATCATGCTCAGTACAGCTGCACCTGCATATAATAAATTCAATCTTGCTTTTGTAAATTCTTTGTTTATTGCTCTAATTATGCTGGCATTGAATATAGTGTAACAATAGTTTATTAATCAAGATCTAAATACAATAATAAAGGATTTTATCATCGTTGCTGAATAAAGTATTATGACCCTAATTGATGTATGTAAAAAATATTTATATGTTCATCTGTTCAACAAGATTGTATTAACTTTTTTACCGTATCGAGCAAAGAAGAAAATATATTTAAAATGGACGAAAGAGCTTGGGCTAGTCTTTGCGTCTATGTCTAACTATACGTTTTCTAATGCTGCAGTAATACACTGCAGGTTAGCCATTAATGTTACATCCACGGATCCACCCTATAATGTCATGTAAAGTCAACTTGAGATATGGTCCATGGAGCTTCAATAACTCATCAACTATACACATATCAACTTCCCACGTACTTCCAGCTATATTGTTTAAGCTTAATCCTAAAAAAAACGTGTGGGAATTTATGAATTGGATGAGTAACATTACCTTATCCCGCTAATCGGAAGAGTAAAATAACATTAGACAAGAGAGGAAATGATTCTTATCCAGTTGCTGATTTTCAGATTCGTGTTGGTATGTATGTTCTAATTTTCTAATATCTTTCCAGCTTATCTGAATATATATGAACGCTACACATGTTTCTAATGTCTAAGTCAAGTGCAAATTATAACGCTCAAAAAGCGTATAAGATTTTCGATGAAGACCCTAAATTTTTGTACGAATTCCTCAGTACCAGACTGTTTCTGTTGTGTCCAGATAGACCTGATAAATTTCAAACTTTAATGCCACCAAAACATGCAAAGGTTGTGAAGACTAGGGGAGGACACAAATCGATTATCCGCTATTTTAGAGGTATTTGTAATTCAATCCGTTTTGTCAGAATAGTCAATTATCTGATCCGGTCTAATCCATAGCTATTTAGATATTTGGTGTCTAGATATCTAGAAAATTATATTTTTAATTGAATATCTGATTTGATCCGTACAAACAAAAATAAAACTAAAAGTATATAAAACTAAAAATAATTATTTACTTTTAAAAATTCTAATAAATAAAATAATCAATTTAATTAAAAAAAATGTAGAATATTAAATATTTGAAATTTGTTTCATTTTTTACAGATATTATATTTAGTATTTTGTTTTATAATTTTGTTGAGTTATAGATATTCATTTTTCGGTTTGAAGTGAAACATATAATGAATCAAATCACAATTTATGGATATTTGGTCCGAAATTAATTTGGGTCGCTAGACAGCTTTCAAATATGGATTTCTGCTGACTTTATGAAAAAAAAAGTATACAATGAATCTACTATATATATTAAAAAAAATTCATCAAAGAAACATTTAATATGATCAGATTTATGTCACTACAGAACTTATGTTATGTAACACTGCTAAAAGTTAATTTTCTTCTTTTACACAATTACATTGTGAAAATGAAATTTAACAAGTAAATTGAGTGGTTTATAGAATTTTAAGATAATTTTTTTTTGTTTTACAAGATGTTTTACAATTTGGGACAAAAACTGGATAATTTTAATTTTACTACAAACTTGATACTGCGTTTTAAATTTACCTTTAAATCATAAATACCTTATATTTGTGATGAAAACAAACTAACTAACCTTGTTTAAACATTTAAAATTTTTTAGAAATTAATAAAAAAAATTAAATACCTTAAGTTTATAAACCCAATTCCATCCTTTAAATATCAAACCCTAAATAATAATCATTAAATCATAACTCCAAATGTTAGAAATTTTGATTCAAACTATTTTTGAAAACTGATATTTAATTTGAAGTATCTCAGCAATTTCTAAAAAAGAAAAAAAAAAGAGGAATTAGAATAGAGTCACCTCTATTTGTCTCTAATTTGTCTATAATTTGTCAAGTGGCCAAGTATTATTATCATTCCCATCAAATCATACACCGGACGAAAATCAAGTTGTGTGATAAATCATAAATCATACTCATACAGCCAACGAAACAAAATTAAAGTATCCTACGTGTATTTTTATTGTATTGATAGGACAAATGTTAACCTTTTATAACATTTTCCATTGCTTTATTTATATTATGAACCTTCACTGCTTAAACCCTTTGCTAAAAAAACAAAAAAATCATGCTATCATATATAAATGGTCAAAAATAAAACCTCAAAATTATTATAGCTACTCGAATTTCTTTGTATATGATCATCGTGAACTATAAAACATTAATATTAGTACTAAAGTTGGTTTTTTTATCTAGAAAGAGAGATACAGTAGTTTTTGAATAAATATTAAATTTTATTCAACTTTAAAACTTTTTAGAAATAATAAATATTAATTCAAAGTTTAATTAGAAAGAATGATAAAACTCCAACATATATTATGTGTCATATTGATGCAAACCACTTGTCTATAGCATTTTCAAACTCTTGTCTTCCCATCATCGTGATTGTAGAGATTATATTCCTCACAAAGTTTGTTAATGTAGTATTGCATCTGAGCCGCTGTTTACGGTAGTTCTCTATGCAAAACCAAATAGACAATCGCCTGAAAGGTATAGCGGAGGAGAAATAATTGTGTCTTGTCCTATCGCCTATTCACCAGCAGCGCCAAGAGCATAGACCACTTGTTTGAGTACAATGAACCGATAAGTTTTGAGGTTAACCCCCATCCGAACGTCGCTGGTGGAGATATACAATTTCACCATCAGTTACCAACTAGAACTTTGGTTTGGAATAGAACAATTAAGTCAAATCTCCCTCTTAAGAAATACATAGTCCTTTAAACGACAGAGTATAGATAAAAGAGAGACGTAATGATGAGAAAGGAACTGCCAATACATTCAGAAGCACTATGTATATTGCCAACGAGTACGATGTTTAGAAAAGCAACAATTGGATATTTACAAAAAAAAAAAAGTAACAAGATATGACCATACAATACAAGGTAACATAGAAGATTTTCTCGAATGCTAAAACATTTAAAGTTGTTCAATGCGAAAAGGAAAACAACATCATCACACTTTAAAAGGAAAAAAAATGGCGAACTGAGATATTCACATACAGTTTCTTTGTTAGTATAAAAATCGTCAAATCGATCATATGAAATGTATTGTAGACGGGATGAGGTAGCTTGTTGTTAGGTAAGAACCTTGTGAGCCAATTGTCATCCTTACGGATTCGACGTCAGACGGAGAGGAATTGCCGAATCTTGTCACCAAATGAGGTATTGGATGTTAGGACTTCTCCTCAACTCAGGTAAAACCCTCCCAAATGAAGTAGACCGTTGCCTAACCGAGCCCAGGAGAATAATTCACGAAGTGAAAAACTCCTGGATTATCAAAAAAATAAAAAATGTATTGTAAATTTAAAAATACCCCAAAACGATTTAACGTATGATGATCATTGATGCATCCACTTTATCACTATGTATACTAATGATTTCGCATGTTTTTTTCCTTGTAATTTGAATTTAATAGTAGGAAAGTTACTTAAAACATTATAATCATCAAAGAAGTATACTTCAAAGATATGTAAATATTATATTGCCTCTTGATAGTACATATAAAAGTACAACGTAAGAAAGTGGGAATGTTACTACTTTAACTTGATGGACAAAGGGTCACAAACAAGGTCCCACTTTATACAAGCTTTTGGTAACCTGAAGGGATAAATGGATAATGGAAAAAAATGGGTCGATGATGATGATGATTACCCATTTCGCTTTCTCCGCAGCTGTCTTCATATGTACCAAACCATCTTTGGAACCTTCACGTTTACGCTTTACCACTTTCTCTCCTCTATCACCCATCAAACCTCATATAGATTAAGCTCAAACTTATTAGGCTATTATGAAAGCTAAAAACATAATATACTTCACTCTCTTTAATATATTTAACACATCATCATAGTTCAACTACTGTTCTGCTATATTTCATCTTCTTGTTTCTCTATTACCATGTAGTTAATATCTGTCATATAACAGATGACGATAGGTTGATCATTTAGTAACCGATCAAAATCAACAAAGACTAATATTATTTATAAGACAAGGGGCCAAGCCACAAGAACATACCAAAGGAAAGAACAAGTGAAGGCTGAGACAGGGGCAAAAAAAAAAAACAAACAAAGAGAAAGGTAGAAGCAAATATTTACAAAAAGGGTGAAAAGATAAAACAACCAAACTCCCTTTTTCACCTTCCTGCTTGTGTCATAAGCCAAACCTTCCAAACTTTTAATTTTTTTACTACTACCATAGAACGAACAAGAAGCCTCCAGTTTCATACTCCACTCTGTAGATCCTGCCTCTCTCTCTCTACTAATATATGGTTTCTCAAAACTGGCATGAAGTGCCAAGTCTCTGTCTCTTGCTCAACGTTGTGGTCTTGCGTTTTTCAAAAGCCGGTCCAAGTAACTCCTGGAACCTCTCCAAGAACAGAACCCACTCGTCCTCTTTCATGTCTGCTACTTTCACAAAGCTTGCACTCACTTGAAGCTGTTCGTTTGCGCTTTTGTGACCAGACGATGTGTTGTCAGATTTGCCTCTTGTTAAAGGCTTTGTGTTGTTGTTTTTCCTTCCCGTGTCGCTAAGATGTGTGTTCTTCATCGATGTAGAAAGCTTTGAAAGAGATTTAGATTTGTCATGAAAAGCAGCAGAACTAAAAAAACTGTCTTTCATTGTCATCACAGGGACAGCATTTTCAGTAATGTCCTCTCCCTCTTCATCTTCCTCTTCTCCTTCTTCCTTGATGCTTTCTTCAAGCTTTCCTAGTGAAGAACGTCCGTTTGAAAAAGGGTTTCTCGTGAAGTAGTCATCGGTTAGTTGCATCTTGGAGCCGTAAACTGATTCCAACTCATCACAGTCTAGATCAAACTGAAACTCTGCTTCTCCTCCTATCACATCTGACCTTGGAGAGAACACATCACGTTCAGTGACTGATCTTTTAGCTTCAATACACACAACCTCGAGTTCACTCGGCTCCTCTTCTCCACCTCGAAACTCTCGAGTCATCATCTCACCAATCTCCGCAAGACACAGCCCATAAGAAGCAGCTTCTTTAAGGAAAACAGTGCAGAGAACAAGAACACGAAGACAAGCTTCTCTAATCATAGGAAGCTCTCTCCTAAGCATCTCACAATCCTTCAACGGATCAAGCTTCTGAATATAATCAATCTCTTCATCAGAGAAAGGCAATGACGCCTGAGGCCAATGAATCCACTCAAAATAAGGATCCTCAAGAGTCTCCGGCAAGCAAAGACCATGATCAATTGGGATAAGCTCAACCTCACCAAACATCCCAACCTTTTTCACCAAAAGGTTCCCACCATGACGGTCAGTGTTGAAGATCCTCACATCCAATATCCCAATCCGGTGCACTGAAGCTACAGGGAAGCTCGAAGTACCATGATCACTAGCGTCGAAATCATGAGCCACAAACTTCTGGAAAGAAGCAATCTTACTAACAAGCTTCTTCTCCCTAGTCTTGTTCCCTTTCACACCATCGTTAACATTGAAAACATTATGAGTTATCTTCACAAGAGCAGTGGGAGGGACGTTAGCAAAGCGGTTATAGTCAAGAAGATAAGCAGCAACTTCTCTAAACCCTGTTTCACCAACACGTACTGAAGACTTTAACCCAGGCTGTCCAAGAGCTTTCCCAACAAACCCCTTTGGATTGTTAGGTGCAAAGGGCTCTTCATCGGTTGGTTTGACAATAGCAACACTCTGACCCTTCTTGTCCCTAAAGTAGTAAGCCCCTCCAAGCCCGCTATGAACAGCTAACGGCTCAACACCAAGCTTCATGGCCTTGACAATGTCCTTAACCATTTGTTTCACAACAGAAAAACACTCTGATTGTCCCAATATCTCTATAGGACCACTTCTGTCTTTCTGCTGCAGGTCTCTCCCTGTAGGTGAGAGACAAGGAGTGGATGAGCTTCTGTGCATGAAGTTACGTTTCAGGAGAAGAGGAGAATCGTTCCTCACAGCGCTGAGATCGTTAGTAAGAACCATATCTCCGTAAGTCAAAGAACTCTCTTCAGTGGGGAAGTTAAGAGCTATCTGAAGCCTCCTCTTCACTGTATGAACATTATCACTACGGTCCAGCTCCATCCCAAGAACACAACCAGTCTCCGTCTGCACAAAGACTCTTCTCCCTGAGGACTGTCTCTGTAGCTGCTGCTGATGCTGATGATGATGGTGATGCTTCCCTTCCATCTTATTACCCCCAGTGAGGGGAGTCTTGAAAACCGCCACTGCCATTTGTGTCTGCACAGGACTGTCTAGGTTCCGAGACATGAAACGGCAGAAGCAGAAGCTGAAGAGTGACCTTCAAGACTAGTGCCTTTGTCTGAAACCAACACAAACCGGACACAGCAGAAGCAGATAACACCTAAACCGATCATGAAACGTAGACAACCCCCAAGCTTCTTTAGAATCTGATATTAGGAGCCAGTTATCACTTAAAAGTCTCCAGCTTTGAGAATAGAATGTTGATCCAAAATTGCTACATCAGGTAAGAGCCATGTTTTTTTTTTTAATCTGCAAAAAAAAAAAAAAAAACACATCTTTATATGTCATTAATCTATAACAGATCTGTCTAAAAACGATCTCAAATCTCTACACTTTCTACAAAGATTACAACTTTTAAGAACACATCAGTTCAAAGATGAGATCTTGATCTATCTAAGAAAGTTTGTATATAACATAAAGTTTATGTTCAAACAAATGAATGAGCTTTTAATAGCGAACATGACTGTAACCAAACATGTTTTTTTACATATGAAGAAAACTCACAAAAGATCTGAAGAAGAGAGGCGAAACAGTGGCAATAACGAAGACTATGTCAATACAAAGACACCATCATCATCGTCATCTCTGAGAAACAGAGTGAATCTTTTCGAAGAGGCTTCCTTCAATGGAGGCAAGGAATCAGAGAGGAAGCAAAGAATCAAAACTCAGTGAGAAACACTGTGTTTGTGTGTGTTTGGGGCTTGTCTCTTTGCTTGGGGGTTTCAACTCTGTAAAGGAGAACGCTTTTTAACCTTGATCTCTGGTAAGGACTCTGGTTAAATTGCTTAACCATGGTTTGTGTAAATATGTTTAGTAACCTATTTATTAGGGGATTTGATTATCATCAATCTATCTTACTGACACGTCATTATACTATTTTAATCCTCATTATTGATTTACTTAAATTTTCTGACATTTTGTTTTCTTTAGGTCTTTTTTACTTATTTCTTTGTTTTTATTAACCGTTTATTTTTTTTTTCCTAAACCTGTGACAGAATCTAAATTGAAATATGAACAGCTGTGAAACTTATTTCTATATGGTAATTATTGGTTGATTAAGATATATAATCATAATATTGTAAACATTTTCAAAACTTTATTCTGTAATTTTGAAAGTTAAGTAAAATTATTCTGTACACAATTTTCAAGATAACAAATGATGCGAAATAAATAAATAATTATTTGTCTTTATTTTTTTAGTACTCCATGGATCACTCCCTATAGAAAGACGTGCGATCTCACCAATAAAGAGTTGAAAATGAAATTATATTATTCTGAAAAGAATAAGAAAAAGGAGTTAATACGGAAAAATAAGTAATTACATTAGAGAGTCATTAAAGTGAAGGTAAAATAGTAAATAAGAAGATTCATCATCCTCCCCATCTTTTTAGAAGAGTCTAGAAAAGGCATAGAGAGCCGTCCAATTGTAGATTCTTGTCAAATCTTGGCCGTCCGATGTAAGAAGGTATGTGGTAAAGGATGAGAATGCCGACGTGGTAACAGCGACATGGACCTACGAAACTGGGCCTCATAAGTTTCGAGCCTATAATAAACAACATTGCAGTAAAAATTAGGTGCGACTGTGCAAGTAACTAAAAGCAAGTACATATTACAAATTGTATATTGTCAAAGCTTTTGAAACAATCCAAAATGATAAGATTTAACGATTTTCATCTTTGCTTTTAAAACTTCATCAAATTGATTTGAGACTGAAGAATATTTTTACTTTATTTGTATACAGTTAATTAATTAAGATAAACATTGTTTAGGGGGTAAATAACCAACAATAAATTTACATATTTAGCTGGATAATTCTTCATTTGACCAAAAAATCTGAATAATTCTTCAAAAGTTACTTTAAAACAATTAAAGTAATGAAGTAAGAATTAGGTAGTGGCAACTGAAAAGTAATTAACAAGCAAGTTCATATTTTACAAAGGATAACATATGTATACTCTAAATTTGTCATACACTTTTGATATTATCTAACAGAGATATGTTTTTAAGTTTTCACCTTTTTTTTCTGTTAGAAGGCTTTCAGTTCATCTGTGCATTTAACAGATACATCACCAAATACTTGAGATGACTTTTTAAAAATCAGTATTTAAAATTAAAATATGAATTGACTAAAAATAAGATAATATAAAAGATTACAAAAGAATTAACAATGGATTTACATATTTCACCGGATAAGTCTTCAAAAAACAATACCAACTTAATTATGAGTTCCATTAGATCTCATACGAGTAAAGCCATTACAATGACGCTTTCAAGTACATATGAGAGTAACAGTGAATCATAATAATAATAGACAATGAGATTAATCAACTTTGGACATAAAGATCTTGTCTCCATGATGCAACATTCAGCTTTGAACACTTTTGACTATATTAATGATTTTGTATTTTAGAAAAATAACAAAGAGAGATTAAGCATAAATTATAACACATGATCCAAAACCCATGTGCAGTAGTAGTGCCTTCCCATTAACTCAACTCACATATTCATTGGAGATAATTAAAGAATAAAGTAATTCTGTAATACAAAATACAAAACACCACAAAATTATATGAGTATTTTCTTTATGGTAACTATTGATAATCGATGAAGAAGTTCCAAAAATCTATGAAGCAAATCGATGAATATGATTCATTAATCAACTTACACTCTACTGCAATGTTAAATAAAGACATCAGATTGTCACCAGTAGTCACCACAGGAGCATTGTCCATCCTCAAAATGATGGTAACGTATTGGATCTCTTATAACCACACTACGTTTCTCCACCTTTGACGCAAGCTTGAAGAACACATGACAGTCCCCACATATCCTCAGATTCTTTCTGATCCTAATCACTTTCCCTAAAGGCAAAGTTATCAATCCAAAAGCCAAAGCAAGTTTCTCACTGTGATGTCTTAGAGAATCCTCCATCTGTTCTCCTTCAAGATCTTGTAACACAAAGTTCGTCTCAGGAACATAACCTATACCAATCATCCTATCAATCAATTGGTTTAGTTTCTTGTTTACTTCAACTATCATTGGGTGAGATTCATCTCCAATGATGAACGCATGAATCTTTTTGTTTACTTCAATCCAGCTACATCCAGGTTCTTTCTTGATTCCTCTGTCTCTCATCTGTGTCCTGATCTCTTCAACACTATCCCACTTTTGAGAGTTTGCATATATGTTAGACAACACTGTGTAAGTCCCTGCATCATCCGGATCGAGTTCTATGACCTTTTTAGCTGCATATTCAGCTAGCACCATGTTTCCTTGAACCCTACAAGCACCAAGAAGTGTTCTCCAAGTGACAGCATCTGGCTCACACTCCATTTCATTCAACAGCTTCACTGCATCCTCCAGCTTTCCAGCTTTTCCTAACAGATCAATCATGCAACCATAATGTTCCCTCACTGGTTCGATTCCGTAAAGCTTCTTCATCGATCTGAAGTAGTACCAACCATCTTCAAGTAGCCCTGCGTGGCTGCAAGCAAACAGAACACCAACAATGGTAATGTAGTTTGGTTTGGTCCCAGAAGCTTTCATGGACTCAAACAGCTTCAATGCCTCCTGGCTATAACCATTTTGAGCCAGCCCTGAGATCATTGTGCTCCATGTAATCACATCTCTCTCCTTCATCCCGTTGAACACACGGCGAGCATCCTCCAAGCTCCCACACTTGCAATACATGTCCACAAGCGCGTTGTTGAGTATCAAGTCTTGGTCATACTTCACTATATGAACATGAGCTTGCATCCCAAGCTCCAACAGAGTCAAACCAGTACAGGCCCTCAAGACGCTAGTCAACGTAGCCTGCTCAGCAGTGAAGCCAGCTCTCTTCATCCTCTTGAAAAGCTTCATGGCTTCATCATTTTTACTGTTCTGAGCAAACCCACCAATGATGGAGTTCCAAACAATGGCATCACCAGTAACCATCTCATCGAAGACCAAAAGAGAATCCTCAGGCTCACCAAGCTTAGCAAACACATCAATCAAAGCACTCCTAACAAAAACATCAGACTCAAGACCTTCCTTGATAATCCCACAATGAAGCATTCTTACATCAGACATCTCCTTGCAGGATCTCAAAACAGAGGAGTAAGTATACACGTTTGGTCTCACACCTTCTTTTAACATCAAAACCAAAAGCTCCAAAGCCATTTGCTGCTGTTTGCACTTAGAGTAAGCAGAGATCATAGTAGTCCAAGAAACAACGTTTCTCACAGGCATTTTATCGAACACCTTGTGAGCATCAGTCAAATGATTGAATTTTACATACATATTGATTAGAACATTAGCAAGAAAGAGCATTGGCTGATGCCCATTGAAGTATAAGTGACGACGAATGAGATTCCCTTCGTGAACAGCTCTTTGAGACATGCAACATTTGATGAGCTCAGAGTATGTTGCAGAGTCTGCCCAAAGACCATGACTTTGCAATGTATCCATTGCTCTAAGAGCTTTGGGAAGGTCTCTTTGGTAACAGAATCTGGTGAACTCATTGAGAAGATGGGTTTGATTGGTGGAGCTGTAAGAAGAACAATGTGATGTTAGGACAGGTCTAAGGAGTTTGAGCTTTGTCGTTACCGACTTCATCTTGTCCTTGGCTCGGTAACGTTTCTCAGAGGTATTTTGTCGAACACGTTGTGAACATGTCTTTTTTTTTCTCACATTCCACGGCAAATGATGTTTTAGTGAAACGTTTAACTGATTTTATTACAGCAACTGAAATTCAAGTTTGGTCGGAAAAGTTATAACAAAGACACGAAGTTATGCCAGATACATTGAATACTCTCTAAAACTCCAAGATAAACTAATAGAGAGAGAGGCATAATGTTATTTTTGGAAGAAACTCTTTTAGACAGCTTCTGGTTGAGCGAAAGGGTTAGCGATTTCTTCAGTTCCATCAGTTGGTGAAACGAGCATCACTGCAGTTCCACGGCAAACCTAAAACAACACATAGTGGATTACAATCTAATAATGGGTTTACCTATTAAACATCATGACATGAATGCAAGCAACAATGCTCTTATTTGCACAATATATAGTGAAAAAAGAGAGAAAATGGGGTCATACAATTAAACCGAGGCGTCTTGTCTGGTCAGTGGTCTTCAAAGGATCATCATGATCTATTCAAAAAACATCAGACAAGAGTTACTGTCTATGGATCATGCAAATCAACAAGATAACAACAGCTCTAGTTCTAAATATGAAAGAGAGTTAATATGGTGTGCCCTTTTATATATCACAGCAAACATGATTAAGCAGCTAACAATCCTCTTTTCTAGCATACGTGATCAAGATTTATATCACTTTCAGTGGCAAAGATACACATAGAGAAATCTGTGTTCAGGAGCAGAGTAAGGTGAACCAAATGAGGCACATGTAAGACTCATAACAATAAATAACAGTATAAGCATGGAAACCAACAACAGATACTGTATCAATTATACCACCGCAAACATGATTAGGAGATTATAAAGAGTTTCTATGACATAAATACACACACATATACTGTATGCAGGACGAGTAAAGAGAATCAAATCAGATACATACACTCTCTTATTTATTGACTAGTTTTAACTAGCGAAACTGTGGTTAAAACATGGATATACCTACATGACTTAAACTACTCATCTCATGATGTACAGGTACATAAAAAAAAAAGTTAATGGGAAGAAAGAGACACCTCGAACAGCCTCTACAGCCCCATCAAGAACAAGGTTAAGCAACTGATCGTATCCCTTAAGAGTTCCAGTGACTGCACACACAAATTACACAACCATCAAATCTCAATGCAAGAGTAAAAAAATAAAACATTTCACAATCATAAAAAAAAAAACTCATCTCTTCACACCTTGTCTACCACCAGTGAGCTTAACTTGCACACCCTTATCAACAAACTTGGCCAAATCCAACACCGTTTCCTTTCTTCCTGACTGTATAATTAAAAATAAAAAAACAGAGAAAATCAAACAAAGTGAACTGAACAATTATAAAGATCAATGTAAGATAGTTTTACCATTATAGGAGCAGAGTCTTCGTCTAACAAAAATCTGAAAAACAAGGGGAAAATCAAATTGAGTCAGAAGATGATAAAGTGTTATACTTTATGAAGCATTACAACGAAAGTATGAATGGGTCACCGTCAGATTAAGATTAGGGTTTCGCAATTCCAGTTAAAACTAGGGTTACGCTTTACGCTAATCAATGAGCTTCACAAGCAAAACAAGTGTGGTTTTGACTATTGAAGAGACTGATGAAGTAAAAACACTCACCGGAGAAACGAAAGATCTCTGAAGAAAACTTTGGCGGCGAAGAGGGACGATGTTGTTGTTGTAAAGTCAGAGAAAGTCGGAGACTCTATAGTGATGGACTCCGGTTCAAATCTCTTAACCATAATTTTCTTAACCGGATTGGTTATCTCTATAATTAATTATCAGACGTTTTGATTTTATGATCCAGTTTCTTTTGTAACATCAGTTTAATATTTGGCTTAACGATTCTGTATCTCTAACAGATTCCATTCTTTTTTTTGGTTCAGTTCGATTTAGTTATACCTTTTTTGTATATGCAAATTACAAAGACTTGTGTGCTTTCTCATACATATCAGTGTAGATCTCTTGATTGGTTAAGTACATGAGGTATAAGAAAAATTAGATTGTAATCTGCACTTTTAAAGTGAAAGATTATTTTTTGTTGATAAATCTGTTAAACATGTATATCCGTTCACTAATATGTTTAGGTAAATACGTTCGGTTTTTGATTCAGTTCATGTTTTTTTTGTTTGATTTTGGTTTGATTGTATTTTTGATTTAAAAAACTATTAAAAGCATTTGATTATTTACGAATATGGATATTGTTTTAGTTTGGTTAGATTGGTTTTTGGTTTGATTCGGATAATAATATTAGGAATCTGATAAAATTTCGAGTTCACTTTGGTTCCCATCAGTTTTTTACATCCAACACGGCTTGTGGTCGGATTGGAAAATCCGATCATCTGATAAATTATCCGGTATACATATTAAGAAAAATTTACTAACTAAAAAACGTTAAAAACTCTTAAATCCGACAACTCGCATATTGGTTGAACTGAACCAAAGAATAAATTTTATTTAGTTTTTAATATATTTCTAATTAGTTTAGTTTTTCAATTATTAATGTTCTAATGAAATTATGTGCCAGCCTGCTACATATATTATATACCTCTTTAACTTTCTTTTTACATTTTTGCTTATTTGGTTCTTCGTGAGTAATATTTGTTTCTTTTAGATTCTAATTTCTAGCCTATAAAATGTGTTTTTATTCTTTTCGTGAATCACATATTTTTATCTTATTTTCTTGTTTTTACATATTTATAAATAAGTAATATTTTGTTGTATATCAAATTTATTGATCTTATTTAATTTTGTAAAATCATAAACAATATTGATTAAATTATTTTACTGTGATATTTAGATTTTAATGAACATTTCATTACAGAACCTCTATAAATTAATACTCGATAAATTAATAAATTTCATCGGTCCCAACTTGGGCCGGTGTAAAATATGACACAAATCGATGAAATAATAAGATAATAATATTTTTGAAACTGCCATGTAAGTATATGGTCCCATTAAAATCATAAATTAATAATCTAGCTGTATATAATTTTATATAGGTACAATCTAACATTATATTGTTGGTTTTATATTTACTATAAAAATACTTTTATTTTTCTAAATATTTTAATATATTTATAATATTTAGTTAGGGGTTTTATATTTACTATAAAATACACTTTTTTAAAAACATTTCAATATATTTTGATAGTATTTAGTTAAATTATATCGAAAACCATGTAACGATTCTACGAAACATAAAAATATACACAAAATAAGATAATAAAACATTATAAAATTCAAATTTCTAAAATTTAAATAATATACATATGCTAAAAATCAAATATTTTTTATTTTAAAAATAAAATTAGAGAAAATAGAAAAAAAAAATTAAATAAGGAAACTTTTGTAAATTAATATCTCTATAAATTAATAAAATTTCAAAGTCCCAACATTATTACTTTATAGAGGTTTTATTGTACCACCTGACGAAGATATTGTGAACATACAGAAAACCAAATTTAATTAATAAGATTTGGTATTAATATGTTGTTGTTATCGTATACAATTTTGATGTTTACTTTTTGATTTATTTTTATTTAAAATTTAACTTTAATGTTGATATTAGCTATCTAAAACTTATGAGACTGACTCTTGTTATGTTTTATTACATGTTCTAGCTCCTAACTTATTATAAAAAATATTAAAATTTTTTAAAATATTTTCAATACTTTATGAAGTGAAAATATAAATAAAGAGACAGAATCCAAATATTTTTCTAAGAAATTTGAAATCAGTTTTATACTTATAACTATAGCTAATATATAAAATATGTATTAAAATTAAATTAATATATTAACATGGAGTATCGCCCGCAGTCGACCGAATAACCCGGTAATCTGGAAAGTTGTTCAGTCCAATGTTCGGGTTGGGTTTAAAAGCATTGGTCTCCAATCTTAGTCAGTATTTTTTTGGAGATTCTTTAATAGATATGAATGATCGGACTGAAGATTTGAATACCATCAAAAATATTTTCAGGAAATATCATTAATCTAGTCGGTTGAAGATTACATGACATTTTAGATTTAGAATCTAATTTGTTTGAATTATTCTGTTTGAATTTATTGGTAGAGGTTGTTCGGATTACATCCTAAACAGTTTGTTTTAGATTGGTCATGTATCTACCAATGATTTTCAACATATTTCATATTACTAGCTAGTATGGTAACAAATAATTTGACTTTAGTATTTTTGTAGTTATCCAATTACCATTAATTTTGAATATATTTCAAATTACTAGTAAAAGATTTTAAAATATATAGTTTGATTAGACTATTTTTAATATAGTATAAATAATTGTTTTCTAATTATTAAGTTTAATATTTATTTATCATCCTATTTTTAGTTTGGGTTCAATTTTCACAACATACAAATTTACTTTAAAAACATATTCTTATTAGTTACTAGATAAGGAACCCATATAATATACCACGAAAACTCATTTTATAAAAATAAATATGTCATATTTTATAAACTAACATTTTCCCAAAACTATTTATATTTATTTCTAAGGAAACACATATGTTACAAAATTTATCTTTCAAGCAATTTCGTTAAAAAATAGGTCTTGTTAGAATTTTGAGGTAAAATATATTAACTTAATATGCTATATAACTTTTTATATCCTCCAGTTTTTTTTTCTATTGGTTTTAAATAGATAATGGTGTTTTTATTTAGAAAATATACAAAATTAAATATTTTTAATCTGTCTACATAAATCTAGATTGTTAATTAAAATAACAGAAAGAAAGTATACAACTTTATCGATAATACCAAAAATTTATATTCTGTTTATAGGTCTGGTTGTAATAAAATTATAAATATGTCAATACCAAATAAGATATATGTTTTACTATCTATTTAACTAAATTATTTAAAAATCTCGAAAACAGTTGAATATTTGAAACTAGGTATAAAGCAAACACATTTCAATCTAATCATTTACTAAATTAGTAAGGTAAGTTATAACGACAAGTCGAATATTCAAATTTGTTTGAAACTATGTAAAACATGTGTGGTCGAAAACGTGATTATATGATAATTTTGAGATATCTTAGCATACCACCCACACATTTTTCTTTTTTTATTCATCATTTGGATCTTCCATAAAGGAAAGTCTTTCCAAAAATTATTTGTTTACAAATTAAGAAGCAGATTTTGGCATAACATACATAATTAAAGTTATCAAAAGATTTAACAATCTATAGTATTTGTTGTTAAGTAGAACAACAATAAACATGTAAATTAACAAAGACAGTAGATTGTAAATCGATGATAATTCTCTTTTAGCAGAATACCTTTTAATCAAAATAAATATTGTTAGGGTATGAGGTAAGAGTAAAGTAACTTTCTTCAAGATGATTTATTGCAGATTTTGTTAATATGATGCGTAAATGTATGGACAACCATTAAGCATTGAGTTCAACATCCAATTTAATCTTGAGTGGTTTCTCACTTGGTTCATGGAGCTAATCAAGATTCTTGAGATACATGGAGCTAAACATCCGGTAAGAACCTAGCTGAAACTCAATGTTGTTGGGTTTTTTTTTTTATTACTCTTGCTGTAAAAGCCACTGAAAGATATTTTTACTCATTATTGTTGACATATTTTAATACTTTTAGATGGCCCCAATACCTGGAAGACTACTCGTGAAGTTCCTGAATATGAAATAAATCATTGTGAGCTTGATTTCACAAGAATTAAAAAGATAACAACCTTAAAGAATATGTCCTTGTCTTTAAAACATATCCTTTACTGACTGTGAGAAGTATGTGTTCACACCTTGTCTATCCACAATCCACTTCAGCCCTCTTACCATCTCAGGAATGGCACGTTACATCTCCCACTTCTCATTGAACATTTCTTATGCTTTCACTTCTTATGCTCTGAGGAACCAAATGATTATATTAGAGATGGAACTTATACGGCCTCCTCTGCTAACTGATTTTCCCAATAACTTTTACCCCTTGCCGCCGTCAAGTCTATAAACACTGGAGGTATTTATTTTTTCTCTGTTTCCAAGTTTTCTCCGAATCCTCAGTTTATCTTATGATTAGTTAAAAACTTTATGAATACTGAATATAGAATGAATCACATATGTTAATAGTGTTTTAGTTCTTATTTGCTTAAAGTATGGTATTGTTCTTCTCTTTGTTATTTGACAGAATCTCTAAAGAGGCTAATGATATTGCTTTTAACCTTAACAGCATATATGAAGCACTTGCTGTCTTGGGTTTAGTTAACTACGAGGATGAGCCAAACATGATTTCACCAGTTTATACTTTAAGAAAATGATTAAGATACATTAATCCACAACTCTGGTCTCCATAGAAGTTCAGCGCCTTGGAACGGACTTCTCTTCAACCCCTGGTGCGTTTGATTGTTTTTTTTTTTGTTATTATCGTTTTTGATATTTATGGTATGTTAATTTGACATGAATACGTTTTGTTTAACACCTGCTCTTCACCTACAAAAGGTTAGCCCTATTCTCAGTTTATGTTTTACTTCTTCGCAATAATTTTTCTACTTCACAGTTATTTAATTGCTTATAGATTCATATCATAACTGGATGATGAATTAATGTGTTAATGTATTAGCAATTTCATAATGTTCTATCACAGATTCATGGTATCTCGGTCCAACAGACAATCATTTAGAACAACAGAAAATCAGCCATATTTAAGTATGAGTTTGTATATCCAAACGTTTATGTTCTTCCCTCAGTTTCATCTGATTTTTGTTAGATGTTTTTTTTATGTATGTGGCTAAGTAAATTTATGTGATGTATCTTCCTTTTTGTTAAATTCTGATTCAAAATACGGATCTAGATTTTTTGAGAATCACATAATTACGAGAAGTGGAGAGATGCGGGTATATTGGTGTTCAATGGTCATTAATTAGTGTATTTAAGAAAACTATTGTTGGGTTAAGCTTCTTTCTTTTCTAAAAAACTGTCTTTTCACCAGCCTGGTTATGTTTGATTCCATGACCAAGCTTGGATTGTTACTGCAGAGGTGGTTATTTCCAAGAAGGAGCAAAAGTAAGAATGAGGATGAAGGGAGAGAGAGCATGCATACTGATAAGCTGAATGTTATTTTATTTTATGATTCCAATTATGAATCAACACCAAGATCTAATTTAGATTTGCCTTAATTCAATCCTAACATGTTTCTAGAGAAAAGTAGAAACACTAACCTTGATCCATGCTTGGATGCAATCCCACCAATTGATGTTTTCCCCTTTAACCTTCTCTTTGGTGATTTCCTTGATGGACAAGAAATCCCAAAACCTTTAATCTCTCCCTTTGATAATCAGTATTATTGATATATGTTTTTCTTTTAGAAAGACTATTTTCTTCTATATACAAAAATGATGTACGGTCTCTATTTTATATTGATCAAAGAGACATGTGTTAAGCAACACAACTCTCCGAGACAGCACTTCAATACATCATTTCAGTATAGTCATATAATATTAATCATGTGGTAATATATTCCTTTCATTATTACCACGTACAAATATGTATATGATAAAAGAGATTAAAGACAGTTATAAGTAGAAGGTAAAGTAGGAAGGTTATCAATACACCCAAATTCTAAATCATTAATCAAAACCGATCCATCACGGTATTGTCTTTTATATTAGAATCTATAAATATTAATATGAACTTGAACTTTATATTAAACCAATAGACATATAGGTCACATAGAATATAAAATATTCTTACACTGAAGACCATTGTGAAATGGATACGAGAAAAGGTTGATTCAAGCAAAACACAAGTCTTCTTTTATAGAACAAAAAAAGTCTTATTTTGTACAATTTCTCCCGTGCATTTCTGGATAGAGATGCCTCAGATCATCTTGGATTATGCCTTTCTTCTTGAGGAAAATAACTATTTTCAAAGATGCTTTCAAAGTGTACAAAAGAGGCATCAAGAAATTCAAGTATTCTCATGTGAAAGACATATGGGTAACTTATCTTACAACTTGTGGTTGATGTAGGGAAGACAAAGCTGAAGCGAGCGAGAGTATGTTTGAGTATAATGTTTCAATGGTAATCTAATCAATCTTTTGTACACATTCTTTCTGGTCAAACGGTTATTTTGTGTAGTCTATCGATTTGTGCTTGACCTCACTTCTCTTATTTTTCATGGCACCAATGTATGGTCCACAGTTACATCAAAATATGGTGGAAGGCAACTCGGGTTTGTGAGTGCAGGACTCATCCCAAAGTCAGGTGAGAATGAGGGGAAACCAGTGACAGGGAAAAGGGAATATATTAGTCGTGCTAAAGATTGGAATTTTAGTATCCAGAACATGTTCCTATTATTGTCATGAAAAATTCTATCCTTCTAGGTATTCAAATAATAGCCAAGGAACTAACGGAAAACAAAGACTTAAAAATGTAACAAAGAGAAGTAGAATGAAAGAACCACACAAGAGAAGAAAATCAGTTGATAAGCAGGCAGCTTCTTTCAGTGAAAATGAAACCCGTATGAACAGAATTGATCACATATTCAGTTGTGATGAACAAGCAGATGAACAAGCAGCTTCTTTCAAACATTTATTGAACATTAAAAACCAATCCTAAATTATATAAAGTTTATAGAACAATTATTCTAATTAACCATGTACCATATATATTTTAAAAACTAAGCAAAATAATACATGAAATTTAGTACTTAGAGCAACATTATCGGTGGTCCATAAGTTGAGTCCCTTAGAACACCTCCATTGGAGGATTTTGTATGGGGTTCACTCCTTCCCAAGGAGAAAAAATAATTTTTCTGAACCTGGGTCGTCGGTAAGGGGCGGTTCATGGACTGTAGCGCGGGCCCCATGACACGTGGCGGCCCGCCATTGGTCCTTTTTTTTTTAGAAAAAGTAAAAAAAAATAAAAAAAAATAAAAAAAAAATAAAAAATCCACCTGTCGAACTCTACCCCAGTTTTACTAATGCAGATGCCCTTAGCTTTTAACTAAAACGCTAAAGGATATCCCGTAATTAAAGTCTCTTATTTAAGAGACTTTCCGCTAAGAGATATTCCGCTAAGAGACTCAATTTAGGGACCACCAATAATTATGCTCTTAGTACTCGCGTCAACATCATCAATAATACGTGAGAAAAAAAACTTCCATAACAACTCGTTTTTGGGGATCAAAACAATGAAATATCAGACAATAAATTTTAATATGTTGAACCCTAGAAAAACATAGTATAGTATTAAATACGCGAGATGAGATCTTCAATAAAAGGGAAAACATTGCATTATTAAGGGAAACATGCATGCAGACAAAGACACAAGTTTAAGACACAACAAGAAACATGACCAAAGCTTGAACAAAACAACAAAAACCAGAAATATGAAACGAACATGCAAGACACAACATTAACAACTTTATTTCAAGACATTAATTTTATTATTCGACGGCTGCTTCATTAGGCAACGTCCGCACCACCAGATTTGCTGCTCTCTCCTTGATAGGTCTCCATGTCCTCATCGTCAACATTTGCATATGATCGCTTTCGAGAGTGGTCTAGTTTCTCCTTCATCTTCTCGGTTTGGGCCTTGAGGTATGACTCTTGATCCTCCGTATTCATGTTCCTCTCGATTTCCGGTAATGCGCAATAGCTTTCGATGAGAGAATTAGCCTTCTCCAGAGATGGCCACGCCACAAACTTCTCGGCGCCATCACGTCTGTAAAAGACCAAACAAGCACTCGCATTGCACAAGCTGGTTATTTCATTAAGCTTTTCCACCAATCTTTTTATCCTCCTCTGGTAAGCAGCAGATTGTCTTGCCTTTCGATCTTCGACCCAAGCAAGCTTCAGGTTTGATCTTCCCGTGCATAACTTTTAATTCCGTTTTGACCTCCGTTCCTCTTGAATTCCATAGCTTCAGGTTTGACCTCCGTTCCTCTTGAATTCGTCGCTTTTAGTTATATCTTTTATTTGTGATGTTGAACTATTGACATGCAATTTTAATCTTATATAGATAGTTGAGAGGAAGAGATAAGTACAGAAAATGGACTATTTTGGTCATGTATCTTATTTCATATAACTAGTATGGTAAAATATAATTTGAGTGTACTATAATGGTAACTAATCTAATCTATCATATAAAAACAGAAGTAACAATTTAATTTCATGTGTGAATTTTTAGTTGAACCTCCTTATAAACATGTATAAATATATTTTCTCAACATTAATAATATAAATTTTGTAACTACTTTAATCATAATATTTTAATATAAATTTTGTAACTACTTTAATCATAATATCTTTTGGTATTTTCATTTAAATATAAATATATAATTTTAAAAAATTCTAACAGATTTTGTAAAAAATATTTTAACAAGATCTTAATTTCAAGAACTTTATACAAATATTATCAATAATATCGTAATTAATAATAAATATTATTATAGATTAAGATATAATTAGTTATTGTTTATAAAAATGAAAAATTAGAATTATATTTATATTTTCTTTGTTTTATAATCATAACTAATCATATAGAAATAACTATTATACCAAACTAAATAGGATAAAAAAGTAATCTAAAGCTTTAAAGTGCACGTAAGAATTTAGAATACATTAAATATAACTGTATTTTTTAAATTTATTGTTTCATTCATATATTAATCTGCTTAATACATAAATACAAATCTAATAAGATAATATATAGTAAAAATGACAAATATATGTGACGGTTATATAAACATTTAAACATATAATTAAGGTTAAAAATATATATATGTAAAACATTTATCTATATATAAATGAAATTTAACATCCGCACGGTTTTGCGGGTCAAAATCTAGTTACAATTATAACTAGTATGGTAAACAATTATAACTAGTATGGTAAAATATTATTTTGAGTATATTTCAAATTATTAGTCAAAGATATAAAAATAGTTTGACGCGACTATTTTGGTAAAATGTTATATATCACTGTCGTTCTAATAATTAAGTTTAATTTTTATTTATTATCATACTTTCGTTTATGTTCAATTTTCATAACACGTAAATTTACTTTAAAATAACATATTTTTATTAGTTATCTTTAGGTAGGGAACTCATGCAATATCGCATGAGAAATCCTTTTATGAAAAAAATATGTCAGATTTTATAAATTTGGCCTTTTCCAAATCTGTTTATAATTCTTTCTGAGGAAATCATGCGTTACAAAATTATCTTTCAGGCAAATTCTTTTTAAAATAAGTGTCGTTTTAGAAATTAAATAGAATATTTATTTAATTTATATGATATATAACTTTTTATATCTTCCAATTTATTTTTTGTTGGTTAAAATATGTTTACGTGCATAGGTGATGATATTTTTATTTGAAAATATACAAAATTAATTTTTTTAATATGTGTACACAAAAACGACAATTAAAATGAAACAGAAAGAATACACTACTTTACTGATAATAGTAAATATCTATATTTGTTTTTATAACTTTAGGTTGTAATAAATTATAAATATGTCAATACCAAATAAGATATATGTTTTATTACCGATTAACTAAATTATTTAAAAATCTCGAAACAACTGAATATTTGAAATAGTTAAAAAGCAAACACATTCCAATCTAATCATTTAAAGGTAACTTACGACAAGTTGAATAGTCAAATTTGTTTGAAAAAACTATGTAAGACGTGATCGAAAACATGATTATTTGGTAATTTTAAGATATATGATTCCTTAACATATTTTTCTTAGTATATCACCTACACAATTTTCTTTTCTAATTTATTATTTGGATCTTCTATAAAGGAAAGTTTTTCCAAAAAAAAATTTCTTACAAATTAAGAAACAGATTTTGGGATAACATACATAATTTAAAGGATCTTACATTATTTGTCCTTCCCAAGTACCATCACACAATACATCATGAACTTGTAATTTCAAGGACAGTGTTATGAGTTTTTAAGTGAACATTCATCGAACTCAACTACTTCAAAAATAATAAGAATAAGATATTTCAAAATTGTATATGATGATTCAACTCTAATTTCATTACCACGTAATAAGTAATTAAAACCATATCTATGAATTCATTTTCCCAATAATTTTTTTTTAACTTTGAGTGTAAATGAAATTATAATAATGATATTAACGAAAGTGTTATAGAATTTTGAATTTATAAAAATTGTTCCACTACCATGGCCATATAAAAGCTCGTCAATGCTTATTCCCGAACTGTATTTATAAACTCAATGAAAATGAATATTTCCTCCATTTCAAAATATTTGTTATTTTATATTTAATTTTTTTTGTCATAAATTAAATGTCGTTTTAGAGTTTTGAGGCAAAATTTATTAGTTTTATATAATATTATATTTTTATATTGGTTAAAAATAATTAGGTGTATAAATAATTGTGTTTTTATCTTGAAAATATGTAAAATTAAATGTTTCATTAATCTGTATGCAAAAATCTAGAATAAAAATTAAAATGAAACGGAGAGAATATGATGTACTGCAGATTTCGTTACTATGATGCTTAATTTTGTGGGACAACCAATTAACCATTGACCTTTTTGTTTGATAGTTTTTGGTTTGCATGATATCTTTATTGAATCATAAATACTTTGAATTTTGATTTAAAAATATTTGAATAAATTATAAACAATAAAAGAAATGAGATACATATTAGATAGAAAGAAAAATACAAACTCATAGACAATATATCCCTGGTGGAGGTCAGTATGGTGCTAGGCGAGTGGTGTCAGCTAATCTGTAATTTGAAGAATAATCATATTGATCTGAACTTATACATATTTTGACGTACTCAAATATTTAGGTTTATAAGAAAAGTATATTAAGAAAAGAACCTAAATAGTGAGAGTACATATATCCCCATAAAATACGATTCTCAGAATATTAAATAAACAATAATAACAATAATTTTTAAATGCAAAAAAAAAATAACATATGGAAATCCTAAAATGTGAAATACTGAACATATGTTTTAGGAGTATTTTAATTTATGATTTTTAATAATCTGCATGAGATACTATAGATGAAAACTGTGTTGGCTTTTCTGTTGAACAAAGTAAAAAGAAGAAAAATATAATCATTTAAATCTTGACTGATTTTGTCGCTATATTCAATAACTTTTATTGACGTTTTACTATAATCACAAAAATGATGTAAAAATACTGTTTTATGACATTTTAAAATCTCTCAAATAATAAAAATTGATTCTTTTAGTGTTCCTGATTTGGGCCATTTTATGGACGTTTTACTATAATCACAAAAAATGATGTAAAAATACTGTTTTATGACGTTTTAAAATCTCTCAAATAATAAAAATTGATTCTTTTAGTGTTCCTGATTTGGTCCATTTTATGGATAAATCTTCATAAAATCATGAATTGTGCATAAGGTATTTCGTAGTGCGGATATGCATGTGCCATCATTGACGACAATATTAGAGAAAACAGTTTTAAACCTTCCGATTTAAGAGCGGAGTGACTCTTTTTCTTTTTGGGACGATACATGTTCATAGATCAGTGTCAGAAATTTCTTTCTCTATAAACATATAATGATGCTTTATAAACACAATCGCAAGCTGGTTGAAGTAACCAACCAGGAGAACCAATTGAGAGCCGTCCCTGCCAAATTTTCAACAAAAAGTGGCCAGTAGCAGGTGTCCATTCTCCATCGTTGAAGTGAGTTCACCCCATAGTGATGCAGAAGACAGTCATGTGAGCTCGGGTGACTGTTTTCCATTGTACAAGGAAATCTTGAGAGTGATGTTTGGAATAGGGATTCTGGTGATGTGATACCTCTGTATTTCTATTGTGAACAAATGCAAATAAACTTGAAGAAGAAACAAAGAGAGCAAAACGATTGAGGCAAATACCCGTTTTAGGATTTGTATATTATTGTGTGAATAAATAATTTTACAATCCCTTAGACTCATATTAATAGTTACCTCAAAATTTGATTTCTTTTTTTCTTATTGGAATACATACTTATCTATAAAAAGTAAATTTTCCTAAATCGAAAAGACATACTGTACCGAGATTTAAGACACATCCAGATGTAACAGTTGCACAGAGATTT
The DNA here is from genome assembly GCA_932364175.1 of Eruca vesicaria subsp. sativa. Classification (NCBI taxonomy): domain Eukaryota; kingdom Viridiplantae; phylum Streptophyta; class Magnoliopsida; order Brassicales; family Brassicaceae; genus Eruca; species Eruca vesicaria. The sequence goes on along the minus strand of CAKOAT010752931.1, from coordinate 559,723 downwards.
AAGACACATCCGGATATAACAGTTTCTTCTATGGCTTTGTCTACTTCAGGGGCCGAGCTGGTGGCTTGATGGAACTAGGATTACATTGTTCGAAGTTCGGCTTTCTGCCATGTGCTATCATGATGATCTACACGTTGAAGCCAAGCCAAACAGAAGAACATATTAGATATCCCACATCGGGTATTAATATGGTCCTTGGGCAATATATATGTGTATGGGCAATCCTCCACTCTTGAGTTAGTTTTTGGGTGTGAGTTAGGCCATCACTAATATGGTATCAGAGCCAGGTTTGGCCCAGCATTATGATTTCCCACATAAACAGTTTCCTACCTATGTAGCCTGTAAAAGTGGTCCATATGCTGTGGTATTTCCGAGATGTTGGGCTTGGGCTGTTTCCCTATGGACCGTTTCCCACCCACATCTCGAGAGGGGCTATTAGATATCCCACATCGGGTATTAATATGGTCCTTGGGCAATATATATGTGTATGGGCAATCCCCCACTCTTGAGCTAGCTTTTGGGTGTGAGTTAGACCCATACAGATCATAAGTTTCTGGTACATAGGCTAATAAGGCTTCCATATATCAACAGTTGTAGTTGTTGGTGGCTCTGCCTTTTGAAATAGTGGAAGTCCGTATGTGCCGAACTATCCAGGCTGCTAGACATCCAGATTTTCTTCTGAGTTAAGAAGTGGATCATGGGTAAACGTTGTGTCGTCCGGGTTAAGTTGTTGCAATCCGTCATGGGGATTGTTAACGTTCGAGTTGTTTCGTGTAGCGACAGTTCTTTAGACAAATAGTCCACAATAACATCTCATCTCAGGCAAGGTCTTCTTTCAACATCAACCCACATGTGTTTTAAGTTTTTGTATTGTCTATGTCGCCTTTTTCTCTCATTCCCATTTCTGTATCTTTCGAAACAATGTCCCTTTTGGGAAGTGGAGATGATCGAAATGAACAAGTTAAAAAAAAAAAAGAATTAAGGTTTTGTAGCTTGTAATTTTAGGAAATACATGTAACATAAAAATCCAAAATATATATATATATATATATATATATATATATATTTCAGTCCTCTTATCTTACGTCAAATCATCAAGTAGTTAGTCCAGTTAAAAATGGAAGTCAAATTAAACACCGTTCGCAATACATAAAAAAAATACAACCAAACCAGCCATCATGTTACAGTGCGTGAAACGAAGAGCAGATAAGCTCAAACCCCAAACCAGAGACTTAGGGTTTTGTTTAATTCTTGTCGGCCATTATCATAATATAAAAAGAATTAACACGAACATATTCCCTTAATTACAATAATATCGCCAAAACTTCTTGTACCAACCACTTATAGCCATCCTAACTTATCTTAATTAATTGATCAATCTAGCTTAAATTAATAGTTGTATTGAAAAAAAAAAAATATCATGGACGTAGAGACTTGTTGTGAACTGGCCGTCTTCTTCTAAACCTTGGATAATCCATCGATAGATATTTCGATAGAGCTTTCTCCTCTTCTTCTTCACCTAATCTCTTCTCTTCATTCTCAGATTTTCCTAAAATTAAATACATACAAGATTCAGTTAGTTCGAATATTTTGAAGAGATGCCTATTTTTTCTTTTATATTCTTGCTAAGAAAAAAAAAATCTGAAAGAAGAGAAAAACAATATTGATAACTTAACATTTATACTGACATAGTCAATGATTCACATGTTTGACTTATATATGTACAGATGTATGATTAATTTATTTGCGAAAAAGCTTTTATCATTTCCAAATGATTGACTTACCAGAAGAAGAAGAAGTGACTCGAGGTTGTTCGCTTGAACCTTCATGAGTACCTGACTTCATCACCTATTATTTTGCAAAAAATGGTAATTAGAGGACGCACGTATAAGATCTGATTAGAAACTTCCATATATAAACAAATATACCCAATGATCTCTTACATTTTTATGTTCACTAGAGATCATCATGAGTTTCCTTGGCGCCATTTTAATAACAATATTTTCGCTTACACCTGTTGTATCATTGTAACTCAAGTTAAGTTAAACAATCCCTTACAAACCTCGACCATCCTTTAATATTCAAAATTTTGTGGTTTTATATAAAAAAAAAAACTTAGTTACCTTGGCTAGGAGATGAGTAACCAGAGTGGAGTTGTAGAGAAGATGTTGAAGTAATAAGCAATAAAAAAGCTAATGCACAAAGCAAGAAGGTGAATCTAGTTAGCTTCATTGTCTTAAGTGATTTTGGCAATGAGATATTTTCTGTTTGTGCTATCTTTCTTTTTGTTCTTCTTCTCTTCTTTTATATCAACGAAAAGCGAACTAAAACGCACATATATATATGAATATATCTAATATATTCTTTAAGGATATAAAATCTATATAATATGTTAATGTATGTCTGTGAGATAGAGAGTGCACGAAACACAAAAGTGAGAGTTCCAAAACAAGTTGAAGAAACTATTTATTAAAAATATCGAAAAAGTTTGTTATGAAAAGGTTTAAAAAGGGGTTCACGCCATTGAGGCTCGTTCTCGGGCTTGTCTGTATTGAGACAAACACAAGTTTGGCCATCACACTTCAGCAAACCAATTTTGTCGAGATTTTGCTTTTCTGTCTTTTTGTCTCTTTTCTCTTACATATCCCACACGTTCCATATCTAACTATCTACCATTGTCCATTTACTTTTTTCTTCATATATTTTAGTATCATCTTATACAAGATATATGTAAATCGTGAGCATCGTTTGCTCATAGCCATCCAATTGTTATAAGTTGAAAAATCATGAATGTTAACAATATTAAATCAAACATTAACATGAACTTCTATAAGAACATTAAAATGTGTATGTGTTCTTTGAAACAAAGGGTTTGCTATATGTATATATATTCATTAAGTCTAGAGTGTGTAATACAGAGTTTGAATACCAAACTAAATTAATATTTTTTTTAATTATTTGGAGGTTCTGGGAATAAAATCCTAATCTTTCAGGTCTAGGATCCAGCGGACTCTGATACTATGGAACAAGATCTATGGCATAAATTATTCTTCCCATAGTGGATCAAACCCAAGAACGTAATAGTACCAACGCCCATGATCGGTCCTGAGATTTTAGGGATATGTGCCGATTTTTATGTAAACAAAATTTTTAAAGGTCTAAAAAACTAGTTTTGGAAACCTATACTCATGTAATTTTCTTCAAAAAATTTTGGAGGCCTAAAACGAATATTTCACTAAGTATGCTCCAGGGCCTGCTATGCCAACGCCTTAAACCAGCTGAACTACCACATCCGTGGTAACTAAATTAATGTCTTGCTAGCTAGTACAATTTTCTACAAATCCAGCATATTGTGTGTGTATGTAAATATATTAGAATAGAAAAATAAGTTTATATTTTTTATGTAAAATTTTCTTAATTTTTAAAAGTTAATACCTCGTTCAACTATTTGGATTGAAGTTACTGACATATGGTTTATATACGTAATACGGAATATTAATCTATGCGTGCTTCTCTTTGCGAGTAGGTTTATAAACAACGTTGTTGAGCGTATCACATCATATTTGCAAAAACTCTTTGGTTGTTGTCACACGTTTTGACATTGTACGCCTAAGTTGCTTACTTAAAAGCACTACCCAAATGAAGTTAAGATGAGCACATCGTTTTCTAGTTTGTTACAAAACACCTTTGGTAACATCATTGATCTGCTCACGTTATGAAAGCGTTTCAATACAAAACACTAGTCAATTATATGGAATGTGTTTCGACTAATAGCTTGTAAAATCAATTTGGCCTTGACCGTACCAGATCACGTTTTTTATGTTTTGAGAAAACAAAAAAGAATCAAATATCAGATACGCTCGTATTTTAATATGGACTAAAATAAATCATAGCTAGAACAACAGGCCACGTAAAACCTGTTTAAGTTTTTTTTTGTTTTCGATTTTTGATTTAACAAATGAGCTGGCTAGCATGACTACCTACAAAGTTGAGCTTGTATTTTTATAATGTTAAGATTAGATTGGCATTATATTCCATCATGACATCTGTAATCACAATCATTGACCTCGTGCAAATATTATACCATCATCAATAACTTGACCAACGGGTGAATGACCCACTAATTCAAATTCTGCTAAATAAACAACAATTTAGATCTTGAAAAGGTGATCACCAAAGATAGGTCGATGACTAGTATATCAAACAAATGGAGTATTATAACGAATTAACGTAATAAGAAAAATACTTACATTTTCAAGACATTAATGGTTGGTATGTCATCACAATATAATGGTCTTAAAATCGCCGAGAATCGAGAAAAATGTATTGAAAACATTAAATACAGATTGACCCAAGTCGCTGATACGTTTTGACCAAAGACCTCTGCAACAGGTTGTAATACTTTTCTTTTAAATAAATCACTCAAGCACCAAACTTAAACAAAAAGCATGTACACATACATGAATGAAGATGAAGTTATAATAAACTCATCGGTTACATAACACCGACCATGTTGCATCTTTAACCAATCTCAAAAGCCCCTAGCTGTTAATACTACTACCAAAATGCCATTTACACACACCATGGCATCAACTATAAACCACCCAAAAAAGAGAAAAAAATATTTACTTCATAATTAAAATATAAAAAAAAAACATTCCTTTTTTTAAAGAAAAATATTGTAAAATGTCATATCTCCTTGAGCTTCAAAGTGAACTAGTTGATTAAGAGGATCTACAGCAAAGAAGAATCTGTTTCCATCCTTTGTGTCTTCTCTTCTCAGGTTTGGCCATTCTTACAGGACTACTGTTCCATTCTGACTGTAATCTGCACACAAAAAAACCATCAAATTTCAGACAAAGATTTCTCTTTGGAAGTTGCATCAAAGTCATTAATGAGTCATATATTATTTACACTGGGAAAGCAAAGGATCTTCCACTTGTTGTGCTTGCATCAGAACGAACAGAGAGGCTTCCGGAGTATGCAATAGGTCCTGTGTACGTTATATGACTTGAGATTGAAACTGCATCTGCTGCTGAGAAACTTGTCTCTCCAAATCCACCTGAGGTAAGTTTGTTGTCTTCCAAAGAATCTCCCACTAACAAGTCTGGTTGCTGATTGTTGTTGAAACTTTTGGTTGGTTCTTGAGAGGTTGTTGTAGAAACAGAGGAAAGCTTCTCCTCTGCTTCTTTTGGCTCATGTCTTTCCTTCTCCTGCAAGTAAACACACATCAGCAAGTTAGAAACTTATATATTGAAAAAACTGAAACTTTAATCAATGAAATGTATATTGCCTGAAGCTGAGGTGGAGATTGTTCTTCAAGTCTATCACAATTGTTGTTATTGCTAAGAGGTTTTGGTTCATCTTCCCATGAAAGAATATCTCCCAAAGTTTTAGATTCCTTTAGACCATTCTCCAATGTAGCCACTTCAATCTCATTAGAAATTTCAGATGTGAGTGAGTCCTTGGCCTCTCTTGTCACAATCAAATGATCTTGATTACAATGGCTAGAACCTTCAGCATCAGCAAAGTCTTCTCTTGGAGATTCTTCAACATCTATGTTTGTCTTAGGATCATTACAAAGCTCAGAATCAACATCAACCTTACCGTTTCTGTCTTCTAAGGACTTAGTTTCTGTTTCTTTGTCTGCTTTCATCAAATCCTCTGACTCACATTGGTTTGAATCTAAGCTACATTTCACAGAACCTTTCTCACCGAACAAGAACTTCTCCTGGACCGGCACGCCTTCATCAACACAAATGTCCTTCACTACATGATAAGTGCCCTCCTTGCAGCAAACTACTATCTCAGGCAAGTCGCAAGCCGTTACATTCTTGTCCATATAAAACACCGGATCCACTGTCTCTGGAGCACAACTTTTAGCATCAATATTATCAACTCCTAGTTTCTTTCCAGCCTCACAAGAATGGTTGTTTCCATCATTATCTTTATCCAATTCTTCTCCCGTTCTAGTATCATAGAACAACTCACACACATTGTTATCGTTCTTCCCATTTTCAGGGATCTTTAGCTCTGCATCTTCACACTTCTCTTCAGGACATTGCTGAGTTTTAGACTCATCTTTGCAGCTCTCTACCGAGTTTTCAACCACATGATCATTATCTGAAAATTGAAAACACCCTTGATCTAAAAACATCTTAAAAGCTACAAAGCAGTCAATAATTCAATAACTAAAAAATATATAAAAGCTTAAGACGTTTTTTTTTAACCTGCTCTCATCGTTTTAAGAGAGTACACAAGAGCTATATCTTCAAGCACCAGTCAAAAACCAATCTACATGTCCAAGGGAAAAATATATATCAAGCAGTTTAATAGAAAAAAAAGGAAACATAGAACAACAATGAGGTTGCAAAGAGAAGATAAGTATAAGGAAACTTCATTCTAGAGTATGGAATCCATGAAAGTTAAACTAATATATCTATCTGTTTCACTCAAAGATTAGATACAGACGCAACCTCCATATGACTTAGATACAATAGTTGTTCAACGGAAGTAAAGGGACAGGAAGATTGTGACAGAAACAAAACCAAGCTTTGAGGAGAAACTATTCTATGGATACATACACACATGTGAAAGATTCTTTTTATTTTTCTTTCCACAAGTCCAAAGAAAAATCATCATGAGGTCTAAGCAAACAGATAATAAAACAGCAAAAAAGATGCAATCATCCACTACCATGACTACTTTCCCAACTTTTTTCAAATGTGGAGAAAAAGACATTTAGATAAAAGCTGTAACGCCAATAATATACCAACCAAGAAAGTTTCAAAACATAACCTTATTCTGTGGATTACTTGCACCAATTGCAATAAGATTTTATAACAGTCAATTATATAGCTTCTATTAGTGTGGCAAAATAAAAATAGAAAAAAAAACTACAGAGAATAAGGAATTCAAAGAAAAAATGTAAAATAGACAAAAAAGGATAAAGCTTTAAACTTTTTTTTCCAAAACTTTTGTTCAAAACAATCAGTCAGTCTCATTTTTTCACAGGAATATCAATAAACAATTGGAATTTGCAGGACAGAAGAATCTAGAACTCAGAATCCCAGAAAAAAAGTCTCTATTAGCCTAATAATAAAAAACAAAAGGGTATGTCAAACTAGTGGAATACATACAGATCTAATAACTAGAATCCAGATGAAAAAAGCCTTAACAAGAATCAAAGACTAAAACTTTTTAAGAAGAATCTTAGAAGTAGATAACTACAAAAACAAATAAAAAAACATACTTGATCAGCAGATACAGAGAGACTCAACCTTCTTCAGCCATTAACTTTAACCTAAGCTTGACAAGAAAAAAAAATGAAAAAAAAATACAAAACCATGGATCAAAACCTCAACTAGGTTTGAAGAAGACAACCTCGGATCACTTGTAAGAAAAAAAAAATCCAAACCTTTGGATAAGAAAAGCCACTTACTTTTGAAGCTGTTCAAAAATCACTGTCTCTGCTATTAATTTGAGAAGCACAGAGAGACACAGAGATATAACCAAAAGAGTAGAAACAATCTCTCTTTCTTCTTTATTGCAATTTGGTTTTCGCATTAAATTACAAACATTTAATGCCACCATTTTTTTTAGAAGTGGTGATAATACAAATTTTATTTATTTTTAAGGTGTTAATGACGCAAAAAAAAAAAACAGAATTATTTGTAGGATTAAGAAACTACACTTACCAATACTCTCAAAATCTCTTCACTTTCCTGCGAAAAATGAAAACTTTCTCAGAAACCATGAGATCATCAACAGATATCGTTTGAAATACCCTTTTTGATCTCTTTACTCTCTGTTTTCTAGTGTGTTTGAACTAAAAACTGGAAAGATGAAAACTTTATTTTCTCGGAGAAAGTGAAAAAGATTTGATTTTTTAATGTAATTTCCTGGAAAATAGAAAGAGGCGCTTCAAAAAGGGAGGAAACAAATAAAAAGCTTTGGAGAAATCGGATCTGCGAAACTGCACGAGAGAGTATTTATCTCTCGTGGATTTGACTTTTTATTTTGAGGGATTCAGATTATAAAAAACAGAACTTTGGGGGTTTGTAATGAAAACAAATAAAAAGTCAACTACATCTGCCAAAGGATTTGGGTGAGGCGGTTTGCATTTTTGTCCCTTCTCCTTTTTTTTGTTATTTCATTATCTTTCTCTCTTTTTGCTTTTATTTAGTTTTTTTTTTCATTTAATTTACTTTTCATTTTTGTTTAGTTTTAATAATTTCTAAGTTTTGTCATAATGAAAAAGTTGGCTAATTTTTATTAAATGCCAGTTGGCTGATTTTATTTCTTTACTTTAATTTAATTACGTATGTAGTGGTTCATATAGTATCCATGAAAATGATATAGACGTGAGTTCTAAGTCACACCAAATCTTTTTGTTTCATATATTTCTTGTTTGTTCCCAACTCTGCTCCACATATTTCTTATGATTTCATATAACAAACAACAAACATTATAACAAATTCTAATATTATATTCACTATATGTTTTACAAAAAAGAAATATGGATAAACAAGAAAACCACGTCTCTTACATAACAACAAAAGTTTCAAAAAGGAATAAAGACTATTAAGGAGTTACTACAGTTTTTTTAGTCGCATAAAGATGTTAAGCTAATAAGAAAAATATTTTTATTAATTAAACCGAGGCATTGTAGCAGATTAACTTTGTCACGATACGTCGCGTTATACCCGATAAACAAACTCGTAATTTTTTAAAAATTATTGTTTTAGGGATTAGGAAAAAAGAAAGAGGATGATCCTCGAAGGTGAACAACCAATGATAGTACATGTGCAGCTAAACTATCTCAAAGAAGTAGTCGTAACATAAAGCCTATTTCGTCGTTATTGTTATGTCTAGCAGAAAAAAGTCGAAACAGAAGGAAAAAAAAAAAAGGACAAAGCTGCGTACGTGGTAAGTGTTTTGTAATAAAAAATGGTCCAGCTAATGACTACCGTACGATGGCAGCGCTTTTCTGCGTGTTATGAACTGTTCCTACTTAAATCGACGGCTACGTTTAGTTGGCTACGTTGTACCTACGTTTTCATCCCCATTTAATGTTTAAAAATATAAAACAAATAATTCTTTGTACTACAGCTTTTTAGTTGTCTTCAATTCTTACTATAGCATATTAGTATTTTAAAAATATTATGTATATATTTTAATAGTCAAATATGTCCTATGACAAAAAAAGAAAGAAAGAAATATGTCCATGTATGGCCATTGTTGATTTCTTAGTAGTTGAATTCTTCTAAAGAACTCATGACTCAGTTTCTTGTGTTACAAAATGTAGGAAAAAATGTCTATATCAATAATTTAACAGATGTTTATATTAGCAATTCCACATTGGAAGTTAGAAGGTATAATAGCAAATCCAGATTGGAATGCACATACATTTGAAATAATATACCAAACATATATGTTTACTTATTCGAATATTTTGTTCTTTTAAAGAATGAACATGTAGCTAATATACTCTATTTTATTAAAGTGGCTAGAATATATCGTAAGTTTTTCTTACTCGAATAGTCTACTAATCACTTTACTAACCTTTCATTATTTCTTTTTATAGGTATGAGATCACAATGAATCTTTACCATAAAGCAAACATTCAATCGTCTTAAAATGTGTTTCAAAATCTCGAGAATTTCAATTTTTTCAACAACAGAAATATCAAATATCTAACATAAGTCTTGAATGTTTTCACCAAGAGTGTACTAACCCTTTTAACATGATATAGATAGTAGTAGAGCTGAAAGCATTTCTTCTATTTGTTCGGTTCATGATATGTTGTAGCTCACAAAAAAAAATATATTATCCACTCAAAGTGGAGTAGGAATGATTTTGAAGAAATTTTAAATAAATATTATTAAGTGAATGCATTAGATCATGTCATTCTGTAAAATGCGCAGAAGTCACGTTGTCTACAATTCCCCTGAATCTACGTGATTAGTTTTTTTTTTTAATGTATTCAACTTATCGTTTAGTTTTGAATGGATGATTATAAGTTCTTATTCCAAACCCATACACAAGCAGTTTAAACTGTAAATCTTAAGAATACTAACTGTATGATAATATAATATTACTGAACCACACAAAGAAAAGCAGCATAGTGTTCCTTTATCTAATTTTCAAAGAACCAAATGATAATTCTCCATTTCTTCGAGGAAGCGAGAAAAAGAAAAGAAAGAAAAAGCACTAACGAAAGTGCGAAAATGACCAATCTTTTAAAGTACTCGATCACTGGATCTTGACTAACATGTTTCATTTATGTTAAGAGAATTTTAAAACATTTGCATTAAACTTAAATAAAATTATCTAAAGAAAGCTTATAGGTGTATTTCAATGGAAACATAGTTGAAAACAATCTAAGCCAATCAAATGCTTTATGGGTATCACAGTTTTATGTGAAATCGTTTGCCTTCCCAACAGTGATGTTCTGTTCTGCCAAGAACTCTGTAATGGCCTTCTTTTGCCATCCTTTGAAGCTCCTGTATCAAAACCAAAACAAAACCATCTACTTGTAATCCATCCACAAGCATCAAGTTAACAATTTCCAGAAGAAAATAAATGATTCTAGACTTTACTTGTGATCAAGATGAGCTACAATCTCGCCTCCTGGGAATGATGCTTTAGTAGCTTCAAATGCTGCTTGGATTGATTGATTCCAATTCCCACCAATGTGATTCTCTCCAGGTTTTGGTTCTTCCATTGGCAATGAGTATCCAGAAAGCAAATGCCCTACCCAAACATCATCTTTCCTGACAAACTCAATAAACAAAAAATCAGCTAGAGAGACTGACTTTAATGTTATACTCAAGAAAGTTCTTGACAACTTACAAAACTACATCCATGTGACGAGGAGCGTAATGTCCACCTCCAATCCCTAGAAGCACTTTCCTCTTCCCCGTTTCACTGTCCACAAAAAAACTGATTCACATTTCTTTATTTATGTGATGTAATAACTATTAGGCTACTATGAATATATATATACCTGTTCCAGTCCCCTACAGCTTCACCCCCTCCAAGTCCAAGTCCTTCCCACATTAACTAAATCCACATAACACCAATGCTTATACTTTAAAACCATAAATAAAATATCAAACTTTTTAATTCACTTACAAGAGCCATAACTTGAGCTGCGTCTTGTCTCTTCCAATACTCCTCTGTACTACCTACATGTAACACAATTACCAATGATTATATCAGAGCCTAAAACTCTCCATCACACACGAGCTAAGCATTTGGATACAAATAAAATGAACAAAAAGAAACTTACCAATCTCCAAAAACATGGTTGGCTTATTAGTTATTGGTCCATGATGAGTACCTTCCAATGTTATCTACAAAAAGCAATCTCCTTTACACTTTAATCTCTAAAGAAAAAGACAGAGAAGAAACAAAACCTCAAACTCAGGAACTAAGCTATGAGCTTCAGCCATTTTCTTCAAAAGACGCAACCACGGACCAATCCTAGGGCTTGTCAACGCCGCCCATCCCTCCTTTCCTCCCTGCGGCGGAGATTCTCCTTCCTTCAGGTGAAGCACTCCTACAACACTCAATCAACCAAAAGCATCATCCTTTACACAAAAGGAGAAGAAACCCACATAGAAAGTTTTGATCTTTAGCATACCAATGGGGTGAACAGTGAGAGCAGGACGGTTCGAGACGGCGGTGTGACGGCTGAGGAAAATGACTTCGTCGACGGTTTCACCGGTTGCTTCTTCCCACCGTGAATCGAGATCGTCTTCTTTCACTATAGACCCATCGTGTTGGATCACTCTCGTTTGCTGGTTAACGAAACTCTTCATGTCCTGAAGAATCCGACAAGAAAAGTTAGTTCAGACAAGATAAAAAAAGATGAAACGGCGGCGGAAAAAGATGGTAACTTTTACCGGCGGCAATATGGGTCCGGCGGTCCATCCCGGCATGGAGAGAAGCGCCGCCGCGGGATTGATCGACGCTGGGTCGGAGGTGGTGGCTACGATCAGTGTAACCATCTCTCTCTTTGTTACTGTGACGCGACAAGTGGCGTTTAGAAGGGGTTTGATACGAGTTGGGTTTGTTTGGAAACAGAAGCGTGTTATGTTTTGTCCGCTTATTTTTTTCAAAATCATATTTCTAAGATTATTTTTAACATTTGGAAAGCTATTTAAAAAGTTTATTTTTTGTTTGGCCAACAAGCTAGTTATTAAATTGCATACAGGCATGAATTAATCAAGTGTTTCCTCATAGCAATAAAATGTGAAGAATACAAAAAATAAATGGTGCTGCCCAGGATCGAACTGGAGACCTTTTGCGTGTAAGGCAAACGTGATAACCACTACACCACAGCACCTGATGTTTATATAATCTCCAATTATTTTATAATTATTAAGAATGTTGAATGATTTTTTTGTGCTAAATGATTCTTCAAAAAAGCTACGACAAAGAGTATCGATCCTCAACAAAAGATGTTTGTTCTACATATTCTGATAATCTCAACAACTTTGTGAGTTTCGTTTCCTTTCAAGGTTCTCTGATTGCTGCTGAAAATAACTGAAACTTTTGTCTTGGGATTGAGTCATATAGGTGATATGCTGAGAAGTTTTGACTATACTGAATTGTGTATAGAAAGAATGGAGTGCGTATTATAAGTTTTTTCTAAAATTGTGTTTTTGTGCAGTGAGAGAGTGGTGTAGGCACAAGCCGTGATCACTCTGAACAGTTAAAAGTTATCTTTGAGATCCACGGATATCAACAACCAGACCTCTATTTTTAGTTTTCATGTTTCTGTTATCATGATGGCGTTTAGTTTAAGTTCGCTGCAGGCAACAAATCGTTATGAATATGTATTTTGTTATTATAATGACAAACTGAGGTTATGTAGAACGATTTACAGTATCTAATTGTTATTATCACAACTAGGAAACCACCCCGCGCGTAAACGCGCGGGAGAAAGGATATTTTTTTAAAAAGTTATATTTACATAATTTATATTTGTTGATCAATCATTTTGAATCATTTAATAAACTAATTATTTTTTTTATAAAGATCAAAACTTAAAAAAATAATCTTATATAATAAAAGAGTGTAAGTATAATTGTGTTTGGAAATGTGTAAATTTAAATGCTATGTGTTTAGCATAGCAATATTAAGTAAACTTTAAAATTAAAGTCGCAGTCCTTTTATTTTATCTTTTTATACATGAGAAAACAAACTTTTAAAATTTGTTGAACTTCTGGAACAATTTATATCTTTTAAGATTAAACAATATAATATGTTTTAAAACACTGTAATTAACATGGAAAGAACGATACTTTTTAAAACTATGAGACAAGTAACTCCAAACAAACTGGATTAGAAAAACATAAAAAGAATGGATTTTTTCAGAAGAAGAATAAGAGATTACAAAAACAAAGAGGTTGTTTTCTTACAACCAGATTAGTTTGGATATGGTAGTTTAGTTTCACTGAAACAAATTAAACCTATTAATTTAGTTTTGCAGACACCACATTAATTTTTTAAAGATCATTTAGATCTATATAATGAACAAACATTATATTCAAGAATATTAAGAATCATACCTATATTAGAAGAAAAAAACACGTAAATTTTCTTAAAGATTGCATCTGTAAAACGTTCTATTTATAGTAATCTGAAAAGGTACATTGATAGATTATCAAGAGGTGTGTTTTGTTTTAAAATGAATATTTTCAAGAGTTGCGAGGAAAAAAATTCAACTAAATACATTTTCAGGACCATTAGATAGATACATAACAATTACAACCACCAGATTGAAACTCTTCAAAAAAAATTTTAAAAAATCAAGAATTAGAGAAAAGTATGACTCTTCAAATTAAAGAGATCTATTGTTTGAAAAAAATTAACTGCTCATAGCAAATTTAATTTAAGTATAAAAAAATTATTAAAACCAATAGAAGAAAAACAAAACAATTATAACCAAAGAGTGTAATCCTTCAATATGAAAAAGTAAGATTCTTTCATGTAAAAAGATGTGTTGTTTGAAAAAAAAATGTTAATGGCATAAATATGTTATGTCTAAAAACATTTCTTTGGACAATTGCATGAAAAACAAAACAATGGTTTAAAGTTGTATATTTTCATAATAAACTTTGTATATTTTCATAATAAACTAACATATATTAGTTTAAAAGTTGCATTTTTCATTAAAAATTAATTGTGTCTTTTAAAAAAAAACAATTGTTAAAAAGTTGTATCTTTTCATGAGAACCGAAATATATTAGTTTACAAGTTGCATTTTTTAATTATAAATAGAGTTGTGTATTTTCATAAAAAAATCTCTATTATTTTAAAATTTGCATTTTCACTATTAAAAGAGTTTATGTTTCAGATAAAATAGTTTAAAAGTATTTAAAAGAAGTTATAAGAATTGTGTCTTCTCATAATAAAAAATGTTGAAAGGTTGTATATTTTCATAAAAATCTAAAATATATTAGTTTAAAAATTGCATCTTATCAGTATAAAAATAATTGTGTATTTAAAAAAAATCTATTATTTCAAAAGTTGCATGAAAATTTTATTAGGACCATTAGATCAAAAACAAAACAATTGTTGAAATGTTGTACCTTTTCATAAGAACGGAAATATATTAGTTTACAAGTTGCATTTTTTATTATAAATAAATTTGTGTCTTTTTATAAAAAATTATCAATTATTTTAAAAATTGCATCTTTTCATTATAAATTTTTTTTTGTGTTTCAAAAAAAATAGTTTAAAAGTATTTAAAAGAGGTTGTAAGAGTTGTGTCTTCTCATAATAACAATTGTTGAAAGGTTGTATCTCTTCATAAAAAACTGAAAATATTAGTTTAAAAGTTGCATCTTTTCATTATAAAAACAATTGTGTTTCAGAAAAAATAATTTAAAAATATATAAAATAGGTTATAAAAATTGTGTCTTCTCGTAATAAAAATCTATTAATTATAACAATCTTGATTAATTTTAAAGGTTGCGAATGCCAAATAAAAAGAAAATTGAGACTCTTAATAAAAATGTCTATTAGTGTGAAAGGTTGAAAATACAAAATAAAATGAAAATTTGTGTCTCTTTAAAGAAATAAATGAAAGATTCTGTCTCTTAATAAATAAAATGAAAGGTTTTCTCTTAATAAAAATCACAACTAATTCTAAAGATTGTGAATGTCAAATAAAATAAAAGTTGTGTATCTTAATAAAAAATCCCAATTAATTCTAAAAATTTTGAATGTTAATCAAGATGAAAGGTTGTGACTCTTAATAAAAATATCAATTAATGTGAAATGTTGTAAATGTAAAATAAAATGAAAAGTTGTGTCTTCAAAAAAATATAAAATGAAAGTTGTTTCTCTTAATAAATAAAATGAAAGGTTGTGTCTTCTAATAAATAAAATGAAAATTTGTGTCTCTTAATAAATAAAATGAAAGGTTGTGTGTCTTAATAAAAATACCAATTGATTCTAAAGTTGTGTATCTTAATAAAAATTTCAACTAATTCCAAAGGTTGTGAATGCCAAATAACATGAAAAGTTGTAATTCTTAATAAAAATGACAATTAATGTGAAAGGTTGTAAATGCAAAATAAAATGGAAAGTTATGTCTCTTTAAAAAAATGAAAATTTGTGTTTCTTAATAAATAAAATGAAATGCTGTGTATCTTAACAAAAATCTCAATTAATTCTAAATGTTGTGATGGCAATAAAAAAGAAAAGTTGTGTATCTTAATAAAAATCTCAATTAATGTGAAAGGTTGTGAATGCCAAATAAAATGAAAGGTGGAGTCTTTTTGAAAAATATATTTTATGTTTTGTTAAATATCCCTAAAAGTGTCTTTTTAAAAAGAAAACAAATAAATAATTAACCTTCTCTGATTCTTTTCATATTTAATTTTAAAAATAATTTGCATTTAAATTTGGCATACAAACTTTATAAAATAGTTACATAATTTGTTTAACATGATACACCTTTGATTGTATATTCATTTCTATAGGTGTGTAGTATTTACCATCAAGAGTCATGTCTTTCCATTAAAAATTTTTTTTTTAAAAAAAGCTGAGGTGTATTTCTAAAGTAATGTTATTTTTTGAAAAGATATGTCTATTCAAATTATATTTTAAAAATATCATTTTAAATAAATACCTTTAGTTTTAATAATTGTGACTATTCAAAGGTTTTTCACTATCTAACTATTTCAAATGGTTGTGAAAAAAAATTAGATGTGTTTTTGATCATATGAATATTTGTTAATTAATAGAGTTCTGTTTTTTTCTTTTTATGAAAAGATCAATTTATTTATAATAAAGTAGCACAATGCTTGAAACTAATAGAGTTCAGTTCTTTTTTTTTTATGAACAGATAGACTCTTTAATAATGTAAAAACACAACTTTAAGACTAATTTATTACTATTTTATAATGAAAAGACACAATTTTTTGAAAATATACAATTTTTTTAATAATGAAAAGTTTTAAAGTAATATCTTTCAGTTTTTTATGAAAAAGTACAACCTTTCAATATTAATTGGGATATGTAAAATTAATAGATTTATTTATAATTATTTTAACTACTTTTAAACTATGTTTTTTAAACACAAACTAATTTATTTTTTATAATAAAAAGATGCAACTTTTAAATTAATATATTTCAGTTTTCCTGAAAAGGTGCAACCTCTAAATTTTTTTTTGGGTTCACAAAGTCATCAATAGAATTTATCAAAAAAGTCGTCAATAGAAAATATTTATAGTTGCACCTTTTAGTTCCTCGTGTGTGTACTTTATTGATTATTTTGCCTCATGTGTGCTTTCATTTGTACATTAGCAATGAGTCTCGCTTCCTTAAAGAAGTGATTCTCTACACGATTACAGTAGAGAATCACCAACCGAATAAAAAGACAACACTAAGAAATGCTAGCATAGATAATTTTAGTAAATGGAAAAACATATACTCTTTTAGAAATGGAAATATTAATTGACTACCGTGAATGCTTGTATGAACAATCAAATATGCACATGATTCCGACAACGTACATGATCAAAATATACAAAATTTGGAAGAATAGAAAACTAACCTTTCAATCTAGTAAAATAAAATTAAGACACCTCTGCTATTTAATTTTTTTTTTTTTTTTTTTGAAAAATAGAAAGACAAAACTCTTGGTAGTAAATACTACACACCTATAGAAATGAATATACAATCCAAGGTGTATTGTGTTAAACAAATTATGGAACTACTTAATGAAGTTTGTATGCCAAATTTAAATGCAAACTATTTTAAAATTAAATATGAAAATAATCAGAGAAAGTTAATTATTTATTTATTTCCTTAAAAGATACTTTTAGGATATTTAACAAAACATAAACAATTTTTTTTAAAGAGTTCATTTTATTTGGCATTCATAACCTTTCACATTAATTAAGATTTATATTAAGATACATAACTTTTCATTTTATTTGGCATCACAATCTTTAGAATTATTTGAGATTTTTGTTAAGAGACACAACCTTTCATTTTATTTTTTTAAAGAGACACAACTTCCCATTTTATTTTGCATTTACAATTTTTCACATTAATTGTCATTTTTATTAAGAGTCACAACCTTTCATTTTGTTTGACATTCACAATTTTTGAAATTAATTGAGATTTGCTATTAAGATACAAAGTTTTTAATTTTATTTGACATTGAAAACCTTTAAAATTAATTGAGATTTGGATTAAGAGACACAATTTTTCATATTATTTATTAAGAGACACAACCTTTCATTTTATTTTTTTTAAAGAGACATAACTTTTCATTTTATTTTGTATTTACAACATTTCACACTAATTGACAATTTTATGAAGAGTTACGACTTTTCTTCTTACTTAGTATTCACAACCATGGAATACACAATTTTCATAACATATTGTACGTGTATGCTTCATGGAATCTAATGAAAAAGACAACATTTCTTTAATTTCTTTGTAGTGTTGTATCCAATCAGCAGTTCTTATAACAATTCAATTAAGTATCGGTTGCAACTATTCAGTGAGTCCACTTACGCCTATTCACAAATCAAACCGGCATCAACCCGTTAACCGTTAACTACATATAACAATCTTAAACTTTTGTTAGATCTCGTGCCTCTTAATAGTTTTTACAATGTAAGGTTTTCTTAGTGATAAAATGATTTTTAAGTAAGATAAAACAAATAGTGAGAGAATATATATTCTATTTGTTTACAGGTAGTTATTTTTTAGAAACTTCACAATTGAATCCTTTTATAATATTTTTTTAAAAAGTTATATATGATCTTTTCATCTTTCCCTTCTACATTTTTTAAAATTAACTATTTGTTGGAGTATATCATTATTTTGTTAATTGTATGAAGCGTAATTTGTTTCTACGGACGTTACTTTGATATTTCTTTATTCCAATTTTTTATAGCTGATTGTCAACATATGTTGAACACATGAAGAAAATAGGAAGATGCGTATACAGAGACTCCAACGTCATGGAATGGTTTTTCAATTATAAGTATCTGACTTTCTTCCACTGATTTTAATGGTAGTAATAAGAGATGTAAATGCATTAAAAACATAAAGTAAATAAGAAGAACAAACAACCAGCATTGGAGATTGGGAGTCAATATGGCTCAGAAATCAATAGGAGATAGCCCGTTGTGAACAAAAAGATCCGTGAAATTATAATTGGAGAGTGAAAAAAATTGTGAACAACACAATTTATATAGATTTCAAAAGACATGAAAAGGAAAAGACACAACTTTATAACGAAAAGATACATATATAATTAAACAGTTATAAACGAGAAGATACAATACACAATTATTATGAGTAAATCAAAAGACCCAATCGTTTAAATTAGTTAGGATTGCTATTATTAAGTTTAGTTTTAACCCTTGGATTAAGAGGTGTGATAAAAAAATATAAGATTATAAAAAGCTACAAGTCATAAAAAAAGTCATATGTGACATTTCAAACGCTAAAAAAGACATGGTTTTTCATTATAATTTCCTCATTGCTATTTATTATTACTGTTCATGGTATTTTTTATTTATAACTGATTTCATTTTTAAATTGTATTGAAAGGTTATGTTTTTTCATTAAAAAAATAATATATGTTTTTATTGAAAAGACATAATCTCTCCATACAATTAAAAATGAAATCAGGTATAAATCAAAAGACACCCTGAACAATAATAAACAGTTATAAATAAAATTATAATAAAAAGCCATGTCTGTTGGAATTAATTCGGATTGTGGTTGTTCTCAAACAAGCTGAAATGAAATGAAAGTTGGTGTTTTAAAAATTGTAACTGAAACAAATTGTTTAGAAGATAGACAATAGTTTTTAAGCTTTTCGTTCTTACAAGTAGAAATAGTTTTTTTTTTCTTAGCAATATAAGAAGTTATAGTAGTAAAAAAGTGGAAACTCATTCGGACAGAAAATAAAATAAAGTAATTTTTAGTAAATGCTAGAATATGTAGAAGTTACGAAAATATAATAAATTTAAACTATTTATAAAGTGCACAACCACGACTAACCGGTTTTAAAAAAAATATTATTTTAAAAGTTGCATAAAAAAATTAATAGGACTATTAGATGAAAAACAAAACAATTGTTGGAAAATTATATATTTTCATTAAAAACTGAAATATATTAGTTTAAAAGTTGGTTCTTTTCATAAATAATTCATATGAAAAAATACTGATGTCATAGGAGGTTTGCTAAACAAAACAATTGTTGAAATATTGTATTTTTCATAAAAACTGAAATATCTTAGTTTAAAAGTTTTATTTTTTATTATAAATAGAATGGTGTTTTCATAAAAAAATTATCTATTATTTAAAAAGTTTCATCTTTTCATTATAAAAAAGTTTGTGTTTCAGACAAAATCTTTTAAAAGTATTTAATAGAGGTTATAAGAGTTGTGTCTTCTCATAATAGCAATTGTTGAAATGTTGTATATTTCCATAAAAAACTGAAATATATTAGTTTAAAAGCTGCATCTTCTCATTATAAGAAAAATTGTGTCTTTTCAAAACTTTTTATTATTTTAAAAGTTTCATAAAAACTTTAATAGGACTATTAGATGAAAAACAAAAAAAAATGTTGAAAGGTTGTATCTTTTCATTAAAAACTGAAATATATTAATTTAAAAGTTGCATTTTTTCATTATAAATAATATTGCGTCTTTTCATAAAAAAATATCTATTATTTGAAAATTTGCATTTGTTCATTATAAAAAAAAAATTGTGTTTCAAAAAAATAGTTTAAAAGTATTTAAGATAGGTTATAAAAGTTGTGCCTTCTCATAATTAAAATATCTATTAATAAAAAATCCCCAATTAATATTTAAACTTGTGTCCTTTCATAAAATACTGAATAATATTAGTTTTAAAGTTATTTTCTTAAATTATTAAAAAGTATGTCTTTTCATAAAAAAAATTTTTTATTAGCCTCAGAAGTTAATGAAAATATATTAATATTTAAATTTATGAAAATGTATGACACATACGATTGTACCTCTTAAACTAAAATAGATGACTCTTGGAAGAAGAGTTGCCAAAATTTGATGACATCATCACCCATTATAAAAAGTGTTTTATGTCCATTAGATTTTAAAATCAAATAAATTATAACCATTGGATTAAATTTTTATTTTCCTATAATAATTTGCTGATGTCACTTTTAGATTGCTATTATATATAGATTTTTTTGTCAAAAAAGTTGTGAGTATAATTTTTTTTCATATTGATTACAAGAGCACATATGGCTCTACCAAAGTAATACTTTACCCTATTTTCCTTACAAATTAAAAGATTTTAAGCTAACGAAAATTTTAAAATAAATTTTTACTACTTTTTAATTATTTTTATTTAAAAGAAGATACTGAAAAAATAAGAAGAAAAAATTAATTTTTGAAAGATTGAAAAATAAGAAGAAAATAATAATTTCAAAAAAATTGAAAATAAGAAGAAAATATTTATTTAAAAAACAAAATTGTTAAACTAGAGGGATCAGATGATATGAAAATTGGAGCGCCCAATTGTCGTAAAAGGTTTTGAGCGGAACGCTCTTCACGCATTTAATTGTGCGTGATTAAAACCCAATCCTCACTTCCCCTTTAAACCTGAAGGATCATATTTTCTATGTCACGCACTCCGTCTTCTTTTATAGGCCCACTTCTAATCACACGTATTTCTACCCAAGCGATGTGGGACTGTTTGAAACTTTCTTTGTTCCCCTCTCACCGATTCGCTTCTAAGATAGAAAGTCTCTGATTCGCTTGGAGAGTTACAAACTTCATAAGATATATATAATATTTGTTGTAGAGACTGATACAGAACAAATTCTTTAACAAGCAAATTGACACGAAACATGGTGGCACGTAAAAGAGTTTTATTGGCCATGCCTCTATATTGAACTCAAAATTTCTGATAATTAACAAAGAGATAAGTTTAAGTTTTATGTGACTCAATCCAATTTCTTTGTAAGTTTTCTTGTTATCTCCGCAACATCAACACTGACAAAAAAAAAGTATAAAGTTGCAAAAGTGGATTCTGTAACGGTAAGATTCATATCATAGTGGGATTGATCATGTGTGTCCTAGGACGCAGCCATAACTGAAACGCGAACAAGACCTAAACACGTGATTTGTGACTTTTGTCTACTATAAACATGTGACTTGTAATAAGACCGGACTTACCAAAGCATCAAATCAAAAATCTCCTTTCTTTCTTATCATCCCTCTCTGTTTCTAGAGAAAAAGCATCGCAATGGAGGCTTCTCAAGAACCTCAACACCTTCCAAACTACATGAAAGATGACAACGTTAGCCAAGAAACCAAGAAGTTGATATCTTCACTTCCCTCAGACAAAGATTTCATGGGTTACAATCTCTACAACTACAAAGGCTGTTGGTACTATCCCAACACCCTCCAAGCCGTTCTTGACGTCCAAGACCATTTCAGGCCACGAGAGAACGATATAATCCTTGCTTCTTTGCCCAAAGGTGGTACCACTTGGCTCAAATCTCTAGTTTTCGCGGTTTTACATAGAGAAAAATACCGTGAAAATCCCCAAACAACACATCCTTTGCTCTCACAAAACCCTCATGACCTAGTCCCATTTCTTGAGATTGAGCTATACACTAGTAGTCAAACTCCGGATCTCACAAAGTTTCCTTCTCCTATGATCTTTTCTACACACATGCACTTGAATACACTGCGTGAAGCCACCACAAAGTCTTCTTCCTCACCATGCAAAGTCGTCTACGTGTGTAGAGGTCTCAAAGATACGTTTGTCTCCGGTTGGCATTATAAGAACAAGTTGCATCGTACCGAGATGGATCAAGCCAGTTTTGAGCTCATGTTTGATGCTTACTGTAGAGGAGTTACCTTATACGGACCCTATTGGGAACATATGTTGAGCTACTGGAAAGGGAGCTTAGAAGATAAGGAGAATGTTCTATTTATGAGGTATGAAGAGATCGTTGAGGAGCCTTTTCTTCAAGTCAAGAGGCTCGCTGGGTTCTTGAATTGCCCGTTCACCAAGGAGGAAGAAGAGGGGGGTTCGGTGGAGAAGATCTTGGAGCTGTGTAGTTTGCGTAACTTGAGCAACTTGGAGACTAACAAGAACGGGACTACGAGAATTGGTATAGATTCTAATGTGTTCTTCAGGAAAGGTGAAGTTGGTGATTGGAAGAATCATCTCACTCCTCAAATGGCTAAAAGGTTTGACGATATCGTCGAAAGTAAACTACAAGGTTCGGGTTTGACATTTCAATAAGGTTGTGTGTTATGTTGGTGTTGTTTTAACTTGAGATTTCAAGGAATAAATTGATGTTATGTTGTAATAAAAAAAAAAAAAATTTGATGTTATGTCATGTTTTTACTGCTATCCTCACTTGTCCTTTACCATCTTATTGTACCTGCACCCAAAACAACAGAGCATGGTTGGATCCAATTCATATATTTGATACCATGTAAGAAGAGTAGAGAAGCTTGTAAACAAACCTCTTGATATGATCTAGTATCAAAAGCCTTGGCCCTGGTGGAATGTTAACTTCTTGTAGGACACTAGATTCATAATTCATTAGAAAGGGGATTAGTTTATAGTTGAGCAATCAATGAGAGACTCAAGCTTGAAGCTCTCAGGAGATGTATGGGTATAACCAACCTATCAGTGAGCAAGGGCAAGGTGGGATCAGTGAGATGTCCCTTTTTGAAGTTCTTCTCGTATTTCTCAAGGCCTAGCTTCGATAGCATAGCTCTTGCCTCTGTGTAAAAGGCGTCTTGGGCATTGCGCGAGTTGATTGTCACACTCACCTCAAAGGAAAACACAAACCGTGTTAATTAATGAAGAAGATATACTCTTTTGTATTATTAAATCATGAATCTAGTTAGCACCTTACATTGTTCCTGACAAAGCAGCGAATAAAGCAAGGCCGGAGAGTGCGTGTGCAGGTTGTCCTTTCAAGCCATGTCTCGCAAAAGATTTTGCCAACCAAGCACCTGATGTTATGACCATGCTGCAAATTTATAACCAATATCAAAACTCAACCATAACCAAAGTCTGTAATAATATAAAACAGTAATATTACCCAAAGAAACAATGTCAAATTAAGATATAGCTAGCATTAGAGAAACAACTTGAAAATTCTTAGTGTAACACTTGTGGATAAACAAAAATCTGTAGTCTGTACTCAGACAAGGAAACATATATAGAGAGAGGATAAAAAGAATGAAACGTTACAAATTCGTAAGATCATCTTTGCCTCTGATTCCTGTCATTATGGAATCAATTCCTAAACATGCAGAGCCAACTGCTGCACCCTCCCGAGCATACGCACGACCATACTTATATTCACAGAAACCAAAATCCTATTCGATTAGAAAGGACATTACTTGGAAAAAGGGGTTTAGGGTTTATGAAGCTGAACAAAACCTGAGTTCGTGTCAGTTCGGCTAGGGCTTGAGGATAACGCCGGACCATTGGGGCGATGATGACTGTTCCTGTTATACCGCCGACAACAGCTCCGAAGACACCGCCAAATGCGGTCTTGCAGACGGCTTCTATCACTTTGTACATAGTCGGACTAATTTCCTTCCGTGAAGAATGCGCCATCGTATCTCCGCTGCCCATGACTCGCCTCTCCTCTCCTCCCATGATCGCCACTGTTCTTTTTTTTTTCTTTGCTTCTGCTTATGTTCGCTTGTTCTAGGAAAGATATTTGATAATGGATCTTGTATTAGGTTTTTAACTTGTAAATTAAATACTCAGAATAAGTTGTCATTCTAAAGAAAATTTTTTGTTTCAAAATAATTTAGAGTTTCGAGATAAATTTATGAAGTTTATATAATATCTTATTTTTCTATTAGTTGAAAAGTAGTTAGGTGTATAAGTAATTGTGTTTTTATCTTTGAAAATATGCAAAATTAAATATTTTTTTAATCTGTGTGGAAAAACCTTTTTTGTCAACGATTATATTAAATAAAAGGTCTAAGCGATTACATTCGGAGCTATGCTCAACGGTAAGAAGATAATAACCCGAGGGATCCTCGACGGTTTGATGAATATAATGCAGAAACAGAACAACATAAAAATAGATAACAAGTGAACGAGATATACTTGCTTGACAACAGGAGAACCGTAGGATATCATCATATGCATCCCTGAATAGGTTACTACCACGAGCACGAAATAGTCGAAATCGACGTTCAGTTGACCAAACAGCAAAGTTTGGCATGAAGCGGAACGAGCAAGACAAGCTCTAGCTCCGACGAGAAGGTTTCCCGAAGAGACTAAGTGAATCTCAACGGAAATAGCGGTTACAAAAAACCTGGATTTGGCGCTGACGAACAAAATTGATGAACCATAGAACCGAATAGCGCTAGTTACAAGAACAAAGCAACTACACATTTGACTGACCTGTGATGGCTGAACAAAAACAATCTTTAACTTAAACATAACATCACTACTTTAGGCTAGGTGAACCCTGGTCGTATCGGTTGAAACATCTGATAAAAGTGACATCTTCATCTTCATAGATACTCTGAAACTATTTAACTTTTGTGGCGGAGTGGACATTGAACTCAGTCTTACACTTAGGACCTCGACATTACCATATCGGGACCAGTAAGGTATTACCAAAATCCATCTGACCAAACAATCCACAAATCCAATCGAACTGAAAGCGCTTGAGTCATCATTGGGTGACAGGAGGAGAGCATCGGGTGATGGCCGTATAAATACTCCAGAGAACACTGACGGAATTGACCCACCACGTTCAATGGGACTCGACGATGTAAACCAGAGCCCATGAAGGTTTCATTGTTAGAGTATCTTCTTGAGAACGTTGAGAGAGTCAACGCAGTGGAGATAACAAAATTTCCTTCAGATTTAATAGATTTAGCGTTGGTGAGATCAAATCTGGCGAATTTTCCTTCAGGTCTAATAGATCTAGTGTTTCTGTTTATACTGAGAGGAACTACGACAAGGAAACCATGGAGTGGTGGAGGAGTAACGGAGACGAAGTCACGAACAGATCTGGCCAGCGAAGCCACATGAATATTAGATCTGAAGCTTATGCTCGCACTAAGAAGAGCGGTTTTTAGAGTGGCGGTGACAACAAGAGGAGCGAAAGTGATGGCGAATACGAGCGGGGTGGGAAGGGCGGCGGTGGAGTTGAGAGCAGTGGAGGAGGCGAGAACGAGATGGATGGAGGATGCGGTAACAACGAGATGGATGGTGGAGAAGGTGATGACGAGAAGAATGGGGCGGCAAACTGCGAAACGAGACGACGACATGAACCAAGACGAGATGACTAGGAAGTAGGTGGTGAGTGGGAGAGAGACAAGACGGCGACGACGGCGAGCTTGAGCGCCACCGGCGTCGGGATGTGCAGGCGGAGGCGGCTCCTCGAGATTCGTGTCAGAGAGAACTTGAAACTAAGGCGAACTCTACTTTTTAGATTTGCTCTTGAAACAAGTAAAATGTTAAAAAAAAAATCTATGTGCAAAAATTTAAAATGACAACTAAAGTAAAATGGGGAAATAATATTTATAACAATTTCTATCAAGCCCGACTCATTGTCTTAATGGACCATGTGCATGTTCTATATTTATTTATACTAACAACATAAATTATGTTTTCTCAAAAAAATAACCAACATAAATTATTTTTTGAAAAGGATACTAAATTTTAGAAAAAAACCCTATATTATAAAATTGCGACTCAGTCTAGTGAGTTGGTTAGTGGTAGGTCTACACTAGCTCATAATCCATGAGACTCTCATTCTCTCTTGTTTTTTCCTTTAAGTAAAGGATGTGTTGTCTTCCACCAAGAATGATACTGTAGAACCAAAAGATAAACCCAATGTACAGCACGGCGCTATTTACTTGTAGAGAAAACTTCTCATTCAGCACAACAATCTTACTATAAATTAATAGCACACACGCAAAGCCTTCTTACTCACCTTGCAAAACCGTCTACGTGTGTCAAAGACACGTTTGACTCCAGTTGGCATTATAATAACATGATGCATCGCACAAAGATGGATCAAGCCAGTACTTTTGAGCTATTGTTTGATGCATACTGACTACTGTAGATGAGTTATCTTATACGGACCCTACTGGGAACATGAGTTGAGTTACTGGAAAGGGAGCTTAGAAGATAAGGAGAATGTTCTTTTTATGAAGTACGAAGAGATCATTGAAGAGGGTGGATCGGTGGAGAACTTGTGTAGTTTGCGTAACTTAGAGCAATCTGGATGTTAATAAGAATGGGACGATAAGAGTTGGTGTAGAATCTAATTAATTTGTTCTTTAGGAGAGGTGAAGTTGGTGATCGGAAGAATTAGGGTTTGATATTATAAAGCTGCTTTTACTTAAGCAGACATTAAATTTCAGTGAAAAAGTTATGTTCTTGGCTTCTAAATTTCATAGGTGGTTAAGTCTTGAGGTTATTAATTATTACAAAAACTAGCAAGGTTATTATTAAAAATTACACCTCCAAGATTCTAAGTTATTACCACCACCATATAAGACAAAAGGGTTGGGGTCAGTTTACTGCTTTCTTCACTTGCGGTTTACCATCTTATTATACCTGCACTCAAAACAACAAAGCATGGTTGGATCCAGTTCACATCTTTGATACCATGTAAGAAGAGCAGAGAAGCTTGTAAACAAACCTCTTGATATGATCTAGTATCAGAAGCCTTGGCCCTAGTGGAATGTCCACTTCTTTTAAATCACTGGATTCAGAATTCATCAGAAAATTAAGGGGATTAGTTTGTAAAACTCAAGCTTGAAGGGAGGGGGGGGGGGGATGTATGTATAACCTATCAGTTAGAAGTGGCAAGGTGCAGTCAGTGAAATGTCCTTTCTTGAAGTTTTTCTCGTATTCCTCAAGGCCTAGCTTCGATAACATAGCTCTTGCCTCTGTGTAAAAGGCGTCTTGGGCATTGCGCGTTTTCTTTCTCTCACTCACCTCAAGGGAAAACAAAAAACGGTTTTAAAGTAAGAAGAAGAATATATAATACTCTTTTGTATTAATTAATAACAATAAACAATCAATCACCTTATACGATATTCCTGACACAACAGTGAAAGTAACAGAGCTGACGAGTGCGCCTCTAGGATGTTTTGGTTTGAAGGCTTGGCTCAATAAATAGTATACCAACCCAGCACCTGATCCTGAGACCAATCTGAAAAAGTTATAACCAATGTCAAATACTACTCATTCTGAAACAAAATCTGTAGTAATAACCTACCTAAAACATAAAATCAATATCAACCAAAGAGCACATCTAAAAAAACTTGTGGGGAACACACACATTGACTAGGAAAGTCTATAGTCTGCACTCAGACAAGGAAACAAACATAAGCAGGATCAAAAGTAAGAGTTGGGAAAGAATGAAAAGTTTTACCGAGACGTAAGATCATCTTTGTCTCTGATTCCTCTCACTATGGATTTAGTTCCAAACCATGCAGCGCATAATGCTGAACCCTCCAGAGCATACGCACAAGCAAACTGATTCACGAAACCCAATTATCTATTCATTAGAAATGACATTACTTGGAAAAGGGGTTTTAGGGTTTATGAAGCTTTACAAAAGTTCGACTGTGTGGGGGTAGGTGGCGCAGCGTACAAACTGTTGAACGGTCGATCAAAGAACTTTAGGGTTCTAGAGACTTGTTCTTGGATCGATCAAAGAGTTTCTTGCGATAGCTTCTTTGAGACCAACTTCTTGATAGATGAATTTAATCGAATCTCACAAGGAATAAGCAAAAGCTCTATTATTAATTATCAAAGTCTAGATTTGTATCTTCGGAGCCGAAACAAATATATTGGTCTCCTTTAGACAAACCCTAATAGGAAAAGGATATCATCAACTTAATTTAAAAGGGAAATAATGCATAATTATCTAGAAGTAAAGAAAACCAAAACCTGACTTAATGAATAATCTAAAACCGGTAATAATTAGTAAACGTATAGAAGACGTAAGATGCGCTGCAGGTCCCTCCGGGTTTGAAAGATTCGACCTCGAATCGAAATTAAAATATCTTCTCCCAAACCTTCAATATAAGCATCCTCGTTGTTGTAGCTGCTCTCTTCTCTGAACTCTCCAAGTCCTCACTCTGCTCGTTATTATGCCAATGTTTAGTGTATTTTACCTGATTACAGGCAAAGAGATCACCGACTAACCAAGAGATGATGTAGAACTGGTTGAGACGTTGAATATGCATTATAAGCTCCCTAACATCCACCATAATATGTGAGAAGATGTGAACACACTCAAAAGCACCTTTCCTTGAATACGAGGTATTCGTACGGAAAGACACGTCTTTATTCAAGACACACAAAAACTTGCTTGACTTGTAAGGAACGTTACTCCACCAAGTTAAGGTCGTGAGTGTGCAACTAGAAACAGTTTGATGACGCACAAAACCTCTCTGACTCAGCGGCACAGCTCCAAAATGCAAGACATGTGGAAGCAAAAAGATTGGGAATAATAAAATTGAAGACACTTGAAGACGCTTCAGAAAGATTCCACGTGCAAACCTTGTTTCCAGTTTGTCATCAAAGGTAAAGTTTGTCACCACACAATGTGGAACCAGCATAAGAAACACCCTTAGCGTACTTATAGATACCACACAGACACGATGATAATCATGACCATAAACATGTGTCAAAATATCTCCAAAAACAAGGAATCCAAAATACGTGATTCTCGTCTTTAGCAAACACAGTGGTTCATTATGAAATATGATCCAAATCAGCTCGTCCCCTTTGAAAACAGTCACACAACACCACACATCAACATATATCGGCTCTGGCTGGAGACGACTACTCTCAACGTGAATAGCACACAGCTCTGCTTCTATACGTATAAGCACCTTCACGAGACTTATATTGGACAAAAAATGCTGAAAGTAGCAATACCGCAGCCGCCGTAAGAGCACTGGTAAGAAACGTGAGATCCCCATGATCCACATTTGTCCAACAAACTGTGACACCTCAGCAGTAATACTATCTGGAACATCACCGGATGATCCTATTGTCATGATACACATGAATCTTAGCCGCACTTTATTAGGTCGCCAATACAATCCAACGACATACATGATCTTTCTCAGAACAGTTGTAAACATGTACGGAAGGAAGACAAACGGCTTATGATCTAATAGTTGACACAAAAACGCAGACTCCTCCACATCCCATGTGACAATGATCACATAAGAGAAAAACGAATAAACCTTGTACGGAGGAAAAGCCATGAAAAAGGGGTTTTTTTGTGCTGCATGCCCCACTTCCAAAAAACCCATTAAAGCACCAACAAGAAATATCACACGGCTGAAGATCAACCTCCCAACAATATAAAAATCACACTTCTTTCTCATAGTTTTGAAAATACCAGAATGATCCTTTCCTGCACAAGAGATAGACTTAATCCTGTTCGTAGATGAAAAACTTCTCACATCTACGCTTTGGTTCACTTGAAGCGGTGACACATCTATCGAACTCCATGGAGAGAAAGTCAGATTACAGACCAACAAAATTCGATAATTAATTAAGAAAAAACTCCATATGTTACTCCTTTCATTGTGCATCACATATGTGTCTTGTTGCCATGCTTTTCGAAACACCAAGTTGGTAACGTCACTGCAAACCAATGAAAACCAGAAATAATTTTCTTTATATGCAGTAGAGACACACATCACCGGTAACATATCATTGTCTCCAATGCGAGATTCACTTGGCAACAGGAGACTTTCTTGCGCAGAAGTGTCACTATCTCTCCCCTTATCGATAAACTTTTCAATGAGTTGCCCTTCATGGTTTTCACGAATATCAAATGCGACTCCTCGGACAAAAACAGTTTCTGGACTCTGTGAATTTCCTTGATAACCAAGACCAGTAGTTGTTTTCTCTGTCTTTCCCATACTCAAAATCTTGTCTAAGGTTGCAGATCCTGTGTTTAACATACGGATCTTCTTGTATGTTTCACGCAGCTCATGTTCCAAAAACTGATTTTTCTCTTGCTCTAACACAAGTGCCTTCTGAAGATGAATGATCTTTGCTTTGAGAAAGTGTGTATCCTCGTGGACAAACTTGAAGTTGCTGCATCTTGGAACCACAACATTATATGTTTCACCAAGATCCGCACATACTATGTTTCTGTTTCGATCTGGTGGCTCACAGTCAAGTTGTCGCTTACAATCCTGACTCCCAATATCACAATATTTTGTGTTCCTTTGCGGCTCCACATATCTATCGTTGTCTCGCTCAAAAATAACATGTTCTCGTCCTACACTATCAATGTAACGCTCCTCGTTAAAGGCATCACAGTGCACATCAAAACTTTTTTTGCTATGGCTGAATGTTGTAGGAAATTTTTGGAACAAAGTATATATATCTCCGTGATTTGAATTCAAAATAGCACCATGAGTTGTCGTAGAATCTTCTTGGGTCAGTACGGATGAATTGAGATCCGATTCTTGTAAAAGTTTTGGGGTTTCCGAAACCTTAGCTGGGTCATCAGAAGTTAGGCTTTCATCTTCTACTATTCCCATTGAGACTTGATTTTTCTCGAATTCTTCAAAGATGTCATAGACTGGAGAAACTTCTGTAACTCCTTTATTAAACATGTCATAGATTGGAACAATTTCTGCATCTTCTTCATCAAACACATCAAACACTGGATCCAAATTTTGCACTGGAAAAATTTCCGCGTCTTCTTCTATATCGTAAACGTCAAAAATCGGCCCACCAATTTGAACGACATAAGAGTTCTCTTTGTCTCTCGTGTCATAACCTTTTTCATTCAAATCTTCATACACCTTATCCAAGTATTTATTGTTGATGTGGTTGTTGTCGCGGATAGGGGGTTGATGACGAAGGCGAGTAAACAGACTTTCGTCCTCCTCAAATTCGTCATTGTTATCAGCTTGGTCGTTGCGTGTATGGCGAACTACCGGAGTTGCTTGCTGTGTACTCAAGGTGGCCACTAAAGTTGTAAGGTTCTTGATTTGAGCTTTAAGATCCGCGATGGTTCGTCGCGTGATTTTAGTCTCTGTTGGAGGAACAACTTTCTTTAGCCTCACCATTGAATCGTAGGAGCGTAGCGAAGCTCTGATACCAACCTGGCGCAGCGTACAAAATGTTGAACGGTCGATCAAAGAACTTTAGGGTTCTAGAGACTTGTTCTTGGATCGATCAAAGAGTTTCTTGCGATAGCTTCTTTGAGACCAACTTCTTGATAGATGAATTTAATCGAATCTCACAAGGAATAAGCAAAAGCTCTATTATTAATTATCAAAGTCTAGATTTGTATCTTCGGAGCCGAAACAAATATATTGGTCTCCTTTAGACAAACCCTAATAGGAAAAGGATATCATCAACTTAATTTAAAAGGGAAATAATGCATAATTATCTAGAAGTAAAGAAAACCAAAACCTGACTTAATGAATAATCTAAAACCGGTAATAATTAGTAAACGTATAGAAGACGTAAGATGCGCTGCATCAGTAGGGGTCCAGGGTAACGCCGCGCGTGTGGGGTAATGATGAAAGTTCCTACCACACCGCCGATAACACCCCCAATTGCGGTACGAGTGATGGTATCGATGACAGCTTCTCGCCTCGCCTCTCCTCCTATGATCGCCATTTTTTTTCTTTTTTGCCTTTGCTTCTGTTTTCATTGTTTTAAATATTATACCAAATCCGGCATGGTAAGTCATAGATTTACTTGTCTATCAAGTTAATTTATTTTTTAGATTCTATTTTCAAGCTAAATCTCTATTATATCCTCATGGATGCAGATAGGCATGGATGTTCGGTTAGGGTTCATCTTAGTTCTTATTTTCTTGTAGATTGTTTCGGGTCTTAAATATTTGGATCCATCTAAATACTTATAGGTTTTCGATAAGATTTTGGGTTAGGTTTTGTGTGGATTTCGAGTTCGGTTCCAAATATTGTATATCTATAAATATATATAATTCGGTCCGTTCGTTTTGTTTTTAATCTAAAATCCGTCAAACTTTAATTGAAACTACCATATACTTTTTACATATCTAAGATTTTGGAAAATAACCAATTGATAATGGAATTAAACATTTTTAAACTCTAAATTTGATACTTAAAGTTTCAAATAGTTTGATAATGTAACTAAAAAATTAGTGGAGAATGGATAGAAAAATTCTACAAATAAATTAAAAATAAAAATATATAAATTAGAATATATGGAGTAATTAATAGCCTTTGTTTATGTTTTTAGGTCGTTACGAATGTGTGTTACAAAAAAAGGTCGTTATGAATGTGTTTGTATAGGGTTGGGTATGTTCTTAATATAAAATTCCAAAACTAAAATAAAAAACCAAAAAAATATTTAAATTAAATTATTCTATTAATAAATAAAATACAAAAATATAAAAATTCATTAAAAACATAAAAGATCAAGCCACTAGTGAGGGTAAGAAAACCCTAAACTCTCTCTTTATCATCTATCTTGTTCTTGTAGATCTGGCTTTGAATAAAGTCTAAAGGTTATGTTTTTATGTTATGTTATGTTCTTGGCTTTGAATAAAGTCTAAAGGTTATAATATATAAACTAGCAATATTAGGTCTCAGAACTACCCTCCAGGATTCTAGATCACATCACCATGTAGATAAAAAGGGTTGGGTGATCAAATTACTGCACTCCTCACTTGCGGTTTACCATCCTATTATACCTGCACTCAAAACAACAGACCATGGTTGGATACAGTTCACATATTTGATACCATGTAAGAAGAGTAGAGAAGCTTGTAAACAAAACCTCTTGATATGATCTAGTATCAGAAGCCTTGGCCCTAGTGGAATGTCCACTTCTTCTAAATCACTGGATTCAGAATTCATCAGAAAGGGGATTAGTTTATTAGTTACATATTACATAATAAACTCAAGTTTGAAGGAGATGTGTGTATGGGTATAACCTATCGGTAAGCAATGGCAAGGTGGGATCAGTGAGATGTGCCTTCTTGAAGTTCTTCTCGTATTCCTCAAGGCCTAACTTCGATAGCATAGCTCTTGACTCTGTGTAAAAGGCGGTTTGAGCATTGCGCGATCTATTTGTTTCCCTCACCTTAAAAGGGAAAAAAACGGTGTTAAGTCATAAGAAGAATATATAATCTTTGTATTGATTCATGAACAATCAATCAATTAATCACCTTATACGCTGTTCCTGAAATAACAGCAAATATAGCAGCGTGGGAGAGTGCGTTGGAAGGTTGTCCTTTCAAACCTTGTTTCATAAATGATAATACCGCCCCAGAACCTGATGCTGAGACCACACTGCGCGCAAAGTTATGAACATAAAACATGTTTCGTCGTTCCATAGAAAACATCTTGAATAAAAAAACATTAACAATAGAGAATCTCTAGTCTATACTAAGACAAGGAAACATAAACAAGATCAAAAGTAAGAGTTTGGAACTTTACTTAGACGTAAGATCATCTTTGCCTCTGATTCCACTCACTATGGAATAAATACCCAACTGTGCAGCGCCAAATGCTGAACATTCCCGAGCACAGACACGAGCATGCTGATTCAATGCAAAATCTTTTGATTAGTTTATGACGTTGCTTGGAAAAGGGGTTTTAGGGTTTATGAAGAATGAACAAAACCTGAATTCGGCTCAGTGAGACGGCTAGGTTTCGTGGGGAGGTGACCCTTCCTAATAGACCGCCGAAAACAGCTCCGACGACACCGCCGAGTGTGGTCATCAAGACGGCTTCGATCACCTTGTATTGAGTCGGACTTACTTCCATCGTATCTCCTCCTTTGGCTGAATCGCCTCGTCTTTTGGTTCTATTTATAGTTTCTGACTATTGGGTTGAGTTTTTCTGGGCCTTCTAGGCCCATTTATTGGTGTTGAGTCCAAAAGTGCCACCATTGTTCAATTTCTCGTTTCTTTTTTTCTGTCTGTTTTTTATTCTCGATTCATACCATTTGATTTATATAACTTATATGCTATGTTTGGCAAAGCATATGATGTTTAAAAGGTCAAACGTCTAGGATAGAGGGGAAAATATATATATCATGTTATTATTACACTCCTAAATCTTTAAACGCCCCGTAGAGTGTAAGAAACTTATTTTACTACAATGGGGACAACTGATATTAGTAAAAATAAGAACATAAATCAAAATAACAATACCGAAACAAACAAATAATGAGGAATTGCATAGTCGATATAGTTAATCTTTTTCCTTAAATCTTTAAACGCCCCGTAGTGCGACAGTTTAATAGCACTCAGATTCCCAAGATACAACTGCACAAATCTTCTGATGTGCGTCACTCTATTAGAAGCCTAACGAATCTAGTTTTGTGATGTACTCTCAGACTCAAAAAGAAAATAAACTCTATAATATTCATATGAGAGAATGTGAATTTTTCTTTCATTGTTGTGTGTGTGTTTTCTCTAATGCTTACAAGTCTTTTTATAGAAAATAATGAAAAGCACATGTTTCATTTTCCAACAAAAGAAAAACTTCCAATGTGCACTAATGGAGCCTTTTAATTCTTATCAATTAATATGTGATTTTATTCCACATTTTGACCAAGAAATTAAATAGTAAAATTATTATTTATTTGACCAAATCAAACTATATAATAAATTTTAAAATGGTATTCTTTTTTTTTATATTTTATCAATATAAAAGATCAACATATATTTGGTTTATAATATTACGTTAATGAACATAAAGTCCAACTAACAAAATCAAAACTCAAATCCAAATATCTTATATGTATTTTTGTTACTTTATAAAAGTTTCTCAAATCACACATATTAGACATTCATTTCTCATTCAAATAAAACTCATTTTTGACATATGAATACACTATTCATAATGTCTAAAAAATATTTCCAACAGGTTGGATCCAATTCCTATATATTTGATCCATGTGTGAAGAGTAGAGAAGCTTGTAAACCAAACCTATTGATATGATCAAGTATTAGAAGCCTTGCCCCTGATGGAATGTTCACTTCTTTTAGGTCACTGGATTCAGAAAAGGGGTGTAAAGTATAATAGAATAAATATATTATTCTGTTGTGTTTGATATGAGAATACAATATGCATATATATAGTGGTAACATTAACATAATGTTAACACCAAGTAATGCTAACTTTCTTAAACATTTAATGTAAATATGCTAAGAATATCTTGAGATTAACTTGCTCTTCAAGTCTTTCCTTTTAGTCTTGAGAGTCTTCATGGGTTTCATGGATTTCACAATCTTGGTCCGTAATATACACATCTTCCGGTCCAACATATCTCTAATAAGGGGATAAGTTCAAAGTTGCTACATGATAAACTCAAGCTTGAAGGGGAGATGTATGGTATAACCTATCAGTGAGCAGTGGCAAGGTCTAATCAGTGAGATGTCCCATCTTGAAGTTTTTCTCGTATTCCTCAAGGCCTAATTTCGATAGCATAACTCTTGCCTCTGTGTAAAAGGCGTTTTGAGCATTGCGCGATCTGATTGTTTCCCTCACCTAAAGGGAAAAGAAAACCGTGTTAAGCATTACTAATTTTCATTTCCTTCCGCGACGAATGCTCCAACGCCATCGTATCTCCTCCTCCGCCGGTGAATCGCCTCTCGCCTTTTGCTTCTATTTATAGCGTCCGACTCTATTGGGTTATAAGATATGTTGGGCCTTTCAGGCCCATTTATTTATGTTTGGTCCAAAAGTGCCACCATCGTGTCTCTGCTGCGCCTTTGGTTTCGAATTGGTAAGGTCCAAATAATATACATGGATTAAAACAGATGAATAGCCCAACTAGCCCTGGGCAAAGAAAAAAAACAAAACCCAAAAACCAAACCTAAGTTTCCAAAACCTAAACCAGAAATCCTCAAAAATCCAAATGGTTCATGTATTTCTATATCTGCAAAGCCAAACCGGAACCGAATCAAGAACCAAACGGGTATCCAAATATTCTAAAAAATAAATTTAATTTTTTTAATATAAGGTATAATAATATCGAACCCACTTAAACTCAGGTTATACATGAAGAATGAGAACATAAGTAGAACCGGATTGTTATCATTTATCTACTCTCTTATTTTATATATATATATATATATAATATTTCTATATTAAAATATAATAAATATTTATAAAATTAACACTTTATCGACTCGAACTCTTGTTGGGTTGACATATATGTAAGCGTGTAAATGCTCAACCATTTAAATTAATCGAACTAAAACCGAACCAAAATCTCATAAGTATCTATTAAGTATAGAAATAGTTTATCCGATATATCCGCAACCGAATGGTTCATACCCGAAATCAAACCGAATATCCGAATGCCTGGCCTAAACCTAACCCTTAGTTTTTTAATTGAGACGTAAGACATGGGTTTTATTTCGGGTGGACAATCAAATGACATCTTATAGTTCTTGGTAAAATTTGAACTCACAACTGACTAGTTAACATTGGCCAAAAAAACTGACCATTTAACGTTCTTGTCCTAAATTTCTTCCTTACCACTGGTATAATTTTCCGTTTTCCTCTGCTTCTGCTTATGTCGCTCTTCACTTTATGTCCCACTTATCTATCTTTGAGTTTGATGTCATATAAAGTGTTAGGTCATGTTACACATGTTAAGTCAAATACTACATATCTAGTTTGTGGTGAATAACATTATCAGTCACTATATAAGTGAAGGTTGTTTATAACTTTAGCAAATCCAAACCAACATTACAAAATTACCCAATAACTTAAAAGAAAATTATACAATCTCTCTACGTTTAGATTTTGTCTACATATATATATAGTCCATTTAAAGATTGTCTAACCATACATAAACATGCGACCGGCATGTACGCACTTATGTCCCCCTTCTACCACACACACATACGTATAACCAATTCTAATTTCTAACCAACATTCTCTATTTTCTAATTCCTCTTTTCTTTTGTTACTTTGCAATATGTTTTTTAAATCATATATTCGAGGAAGATAAGATATATATGAGGAACATGCGACCAGCGTGACATGTATTTCTCCTCTCTATCCTAAACATTCGACCTTTCTAAACACCATATGCTTTATCCCAAGTATATATTGAACGGGTGAGTCTTAGATATACTGTTTATTCATGCAACATGTCATAGTCTGTTTATGTTTGCTAACTTCTCCGGCGTATCTGATTACACTTGGCAAACCAAGAACGAAACTAATTGGATGTCATTACATTCTAACTGGTTAGAAACTATTCCACGCCAGAGGTTCTTTATAAAGATTCTCACTCTGTCCCTCTACTAATCTAAAATCCTCACTTTTCATTATTCGTTTTCTCACATCTTAAGAGAAAAAGGCAAGAGGTGACCTCATGGCAACGTTGACTTTCGGATCTGTGCTTAGTGGACTGGGTTCTACTTTCTCGATCAGCAGGAGAAGCAGTGTTGGCCGTTTAGATATGAGAGTTGGCTGGAAGAACGTGGTCATTGCATCTCAGTGCAAGAAGTCATGGGTCATGGCCGCCGTGAAAGGTGAAGATGGCAACTCAAAGCTAGATCCAAAATGGCTCGATGATGCCTCGTAAGTCTATATATATGTTTTAGACATGTCTGAGATCGACATAGGTAAAAAATATTGAGTAACTAATCTCTAGCTAGAATGAAAACAGAGAAGCAGAACACATTATGACCCCATGGCATGATTTCACATCACTTAACTCTTCTATCACAAAATTAAATCAATTTTGTGTTCGTTATTTAGAAATCAACAAATTTTGTTAAAAATTAATATTCAAGAATCTAGTCCTTTATATCCATCCTGATGAAATTTATGAATTACAACACATGGTATTTTCTCAATAAATTTAATCAAAAAGATGTCTTATATACATCTAATCAGTTTGTTAAAAATATTAGTATATACACTAGAAATTCCCTTTTAATTTCCAGCATTGTCAATTTTGTTATGTATATAGTATTTATAACCATTTTGTTCATTGACATAATTTTTGTAAAACTGTGTCACACACATTCACAAATGAAAGAGAGAAAGCTTCCGAGTATGTGAAGGAGAAAGGAAGCGAAGTTGGACAGTTGACTGCACATGAAGGACAAGAGGTTTTAGATCACATACAGAGAGCAAAAGACTACTTTCTTGAGAAAGCTGGTGAAGCCATGGACATTGTGACTGAAAATGCTCACATGGCTTCAGATTTTGTGGCGGAAAAAGCCAATGTGATGGAGGAGGAAGCTATTTCAATTACAGAGAAAGCCAAAGATTTCGTAGTTGAAAAAACAGGTGAAGTTAAAGATTTCATCGTCGAAAAAGCTGGTGAAGCCAAAGTGTTGGCGACTGATATGAGCAAAAAAACGGCTATATACGTTGGAGAGAAAGCAGCTGAGGCAAAAGAAGTGATATTGCCTCCAGAAACTGAAGAATAGATTTCTTTGGTAACTTCGGGTTCTCATATGCATCTCATCGGCACTTGGTTTGGAACCCTAACGTCTAAACAAATACAAGATATTCATGTGAGAATATAAAATAAACTTTTACAGTCACTGGTTTATCATTCAAGTAAAAATTTTAATTCGAATATATTTGAAAAAATAAGCCATACACAGTTACTTCAATTTTGATATAACTGAAATGTGTTGGTCTTTACCGGTTACAGGTGTATATTTGGAACCCTAAACATATAAATAAATTTGAGGCAGTAAAGTATTTTATTTTTATTTTGTGAGAATAAATTGATACATAAACTTGGTAGTAAGTACTGACTTACTTGCTGTTTAATCATTCAATTGCAGTTCTTAGAGTATGATATATTCACAACATTTGCCATTTATTAAGCTAAAGAAACATAACGATTTAGATCTTACTCAATGCAGGAGTTTCTAACCACTAATGACCAGACCACAACTTAGTACCAAGCCAATTCGTATATTTATACAAATTTAAGTTTTGAAAGTAAAAATAAGTACAAAGTGTAACTCTCCATCAAGGCCGACCCTTAGGCCAAGTGGTAGAAGCAGCTGCTTCCAACCAATATTTTTATTTAGAGAATCTAGCCACATATTAACAAAATAGTTACTTAATCTAGTGGTCTAGTTTGAAAAAAAAAATAAACTTGCTATGTGTAACCTGAGTTCAAAGCTCTTTTGGTTCAATTCTTTTTTTTTCTATTTTTTTGCTTCTGGTCTTATATAATCTAGGACCGACTCTGCTCTCCATATGTGTGATTCGTTTTGGAAATATATCAAGTTATCAACAATGTTGATATAAAACAAACGTTAATGTTAAAAAAAAATTCTGATCATTTAAAATAAAAGAAAACAAAACAAAAAATAAGTTAATTTCTGAGGAGTCATACAACACCAATGACAAAATTTATAAGAAAATATATGACTACTCTTTTTGACTTAAGACTTTTTATTAGTCTAAATCGGCTTAGACTTTTATCCAGTGTCACATTAATTAATAAGCTTGAACCAAGGTTTATATGTCTTATTTAGTAAAATTCGGTATATTTAACCAGTTAAACCAATGATATTAAGCTTAGAAAAATACCATACGATACCACAAAACAGATATGTAGCTCAAAAATCACTAATCGTATGTGTCAAAAGTATAATAAGTAACAAGCTATTTTTATGTTTGTAAGAAACACTCTTTCAGACTTGTTTTTTTTTTGTTTCTGTTTTTACAAGAGTTGTGCTATTGTTTATTTTTAAATAGAGAGCTAAGAAGAGTACTTTAGAAGTTATGTATTTATTATGCATAAAAGGGTAGAATTGAAGAAAGAAGAGAATGAGCTATGGAGATCGTAGTAACATGCGGCCGGCATGGTCCCTCCTTCTACGCATTTATCTTCTACTAAAACATTTGACATTCTAAACAGCATGTTTTCCTCCTTTTTTTTGAATTATGAGGAGATTCGGGCCGAAATCCTAATACTTCCAGATCCAAAACCACATCATGTAATATTAGTTTTTCAAAATGGTCATTCAAACTGGAGATCTCTGACACAATGATCATGTTTTTTTCCGGTTGAACTTAATGACCTCTGGTATTCTATAAGTATCTTACTGTTTTGTATCGAGTTTATAAATTAATTGATGACTAAAATCACGTAATGTGTTGTTCACAAATTTAAGAGAATCACGATGCTTCAAATATTAAAGACTTCATAATATCACCAAATTTAATGGGATATTTAGTGTAACATGTGAAACATATTCCCTTAGATTATGGTCCTTGTTAACTGCATTAGTGTTCATGTTCTTTGTTTGCCGCTATGGTTGGATTCCACTCAATCCCAAAATCCAATATCTTTGGAGTGTATGAACGAACACATTGACAAATTCGGCCAAATATCAAATTTACTTCTAAAACTAAAAGAAGTTATTAACTTCGTATATTTTTATGGTAGTACAAGTTCACGATTATTATTTCCTAAATATATTTGGGTGTCTAGTATTTTCTTCAAATGTATTTTCATATTCTTTTATTTTTGATCTTTTAACCGTAAGGTTGATTATTTGATTTATGAGATTAGAAGCCATAACTCAACTAGTTTGTTTCTCAGGTACTTTGCTATCGTTTTGGGATGACACTAAATTCTAATACTCCCTCTATTCCTGAAAATATAATTATTTTTGTTTTTTTTTGTTTTACAAAGATAGATTTTGTGTAATAATATCATTAATGCATTTTATTTTAAAATTAACTTAATCAATTTGTATTAATACTAACATCTTGAATGTAGTTTTGGTAATGACAATTTTCTTCGTAGTTGGTAACATTTAATTTCCATACCTATTTTTTTTTTTAATTTTTGGCAAAGTGATTTAATACAACAACCATTAAATAACTAAGAAAAAAATATATTTCAATATCATTGTAGAAGTAAGCAAAACATTAAGGCTTTGACTGAATGATATTAGTAGCGCAACTTGTTGAGGTGGAAATTTTATTATTTTTAATTATTTTATTTGTTTCAAAATAATACATATTTTAAGTTTTTCACATTTATTATAAAAAAAAATAGTTATTAATGCATATTTTTGTAATTTTATATTTCTCATAGCATTAAACCAATAAGATTTCAAAAAATGCAGTTAATATTTTTGAAATTTACAGTTTTTCATTATTAATTGATAAAAAATATTAAAAATCTAAAACATACATTTTTAAATACATTTTTTTGTAGAAATAATTTATTCTATTTTATTTACTCTTAATTACTCCACTACTAACAAATCATCCACTACTAACAAATCACACACTAAACACAAATGTTTAGAAAGAAAGTCTATTTATTATTTCTTAAACAGTGTGAGTGTGTGAAATACTTAAAACATCATATTATTAGGAAGCGAAGGAGTATATATATACTTTTTTCTAAAAGGCTTTCTATTTCATTTTCAATATCATTTGGTCTATTTTCTACTGTTATACATATGTCACCAAAATAATTAGCTTTTTTCTCCTTCAAACCGTAACTAATCTTCCAAAATTAGAATGTAATTAGTCAAAACTTCATCGATTTGTTTCTGAATCGAAAACTCCCAAAAGAATTGTCTGTGATTTATTACCCAATCAAGTAGGATCTACCTAACCGGCCGGTTAAACTGTCCTAATATTATCTTGACAGCCAAGGGCGGCTACTAACGTGCGCCAAGTGTATATATGAGTAGACACACTCATCCTCATCACAATCACAATTTAACAGCAACAAAACAAAAAAGAGTGTTTCATCTGTGCAGGTTTTAGAGGAGAATCGTGTCGGCTGAATCTTTGTGTCAGAGACAGAGCATAGTGTGAAGTAATTGGATCTCCACTCCCTTTTCCCCCTTTTAGATTTTTATTATTTATATTTAATTATTTAATTATCTCTTTCTTTCTTCGTATTTGAATATAAATTTAACAAACTTTCTCGTGATTCTTCTTCTCTCCCCTGGCAATTCCAGTTCCAAAAGTCTTCCTCTTCCAGAGAGATATCAATCACAATGGGTTCGTTATTCCTCTCTCTCTGTTCTTCGTTGATGATTAATTGTTCAATTTCGAGTCTTTTGATTATGGGTTTGTTCAATTTTGAGTCTTTTATTATGGGTTTGTTAAATTTTGAGTCTTTTCATCATGGGTTCGTTTGTAATTTGTGTTCTAGGGTTTAGTCTCTGTTTTGGTGGGTTTAGTCTCTGTTTTGGTTTAATTGGGTTTTGTTTTGTATCTGTTTTTTCAGACAATTGCTTGAGCTATTCATGTCATAGAGATGATGAGATTGCAAGGTTTCTCAGAAGAGTTAATCCTCCAAAGTAAATTGCCCCTTTAACTTTAATCTTTTTCTTTTTCTTCAATTTTTTGGACTTTGTTTTTTAATTTGATTATTATTATCGTTTTAGGGTTGTGATTGATAACGATGTCTACAACAACGTCACTGTCATTAAGGTACAAAACCATTCTGAGACTTCATTTTTCACATTATTATTAGGTTTTGTTTTGTTGAAAAGCAAAAAAAAAAAACATTTTTGATTTTTTTGTTAGGTGGATAGTGCTAATAAACATGGGATTCTTCTGGAGGTAGTTCAAGTCTTGACTGATCTTAACCTCACAATCAAGAAAGCTTACATCTCCTCTGATGGTGGCTGGTTCATGGATGTCTTCAACGTCACTAACCAAGATGGGAACAAAGTCACTGATGAAATAGTTCTTGACTATATCCGTAAAGTAAGTTTATAAACCAACCTCTTGTTTATGTTACCGTTAGGTTTTAATGTCTGTGATTATAATAAAACTGTGACTGTTTGCAGTCTCTTGGCCCTGAAGAGTCTTCTTGCTTCAGTCCGAGATCAACCATTGGGGTTAAACAATCTGTCGACTTCACTGTCATTGAGCTAACCGGAACCGATAGACCCGGTTTGTTGTCTGAACTCTGCGCTGTCCTAACCGACCTTCAATGCAATGTGGCCAACGCTGAGATCTGGACGCATAGAGCAAAAGCAGCTGCGGTTTTGCAAGTAACAGACGAGGTGACCTCCTCTGCGGTCACTGATCCAGAGAGGTTGTCCAAGATCAGGAAGCTTCTTGGTTATGTGCTCACAGGTGGAAGCAGGAGCAGGAGATCTCGTGAACCCAAAACAACGGTTTCTTCTTCTCTCAACGCGGATCGTAGGCTTCATCAGTTGATGTTTGCGGATAGAGATTATGATGAATGGGAGAATAATGTTGATGATGAGGATAAGATTGGGAGAGTAGTCCCAGATGTGGATGTTTCCAACTTGCATGATTTGGATTACTCAATTGTGATGATCAAATGTAAAGATAGACCAAAGCTTCTCTTTGATACTGTCTTTACTTTGACGGATATGAAGTATGTTGTTTCACATGCTAGCATTGATGCTGAAGGCCCTGAAGCTTATCAGGAGTACTATATAAGACATACAGATGGATCTCCTGTGAAGTCTGAGGCAGAAAGACAGAGAGTGATCAAGTGTCTTAAAGCAGCTATTCAGAGAAGAGTCTCAGAGGTAAAAAAACATTGTTGTGAGCTCTACTTGTTGAATGTTTGTGTGTTGTGGCTTAACTTTTGTTTATATGTTGGTAGGGTTTGAAGCTTGAGCTATGCACTTCAGATAGAGTGGGATTGTTATCAGACGTGACACGGATATTCCGTGAGAACAGTCTTACGGTAACAAGAGCTGAAGTGAAAACAAAAGGAGGCAAAGCTTTCAACACATTCTACGTGAGGGATGCTTCTGGTTATGAGGTTGATGCTAAGACCATAGATTCAATCAGACAAGTGATTGGTCAGAAGATACTTCAAGTGAAAGGAGGAAACACAGAGGTGAAACCGAGTTCTCAAGAATCTCAAACGGGGTTTCTCTTTGGGGTTTTCAAGTCTAGATCTTTCGTCAATTTCGGGTTGATAAGATCTTAAAGAACTTCTTGAAGGAAGTGTTACTCTTTGTCGGTAAATGACACTAGTAGTGGTGGTACATTGTAAGAAGGGGAAGCTTTTAGGGACATGAAAGTTTAGATGTTCACAAGGGCTTTTTAAAGTATATTCTTGTGTATTTTTTACATTGGTGGATTGTATATAAAATTGGATTACAGTCACTTTCCATAAGATTTCCTTTTTGACTG
The DNA here is from genome assembly GCA_932364175.1 of Eruca vesicaria subsp. sativa. NCBI lineage: Eukaryota > Viridiplantae > Streptophyta > Magnoliopsida > Brassicales > Brassicaceae > Eruca > Eruca vesicaria. Next base: position 515,060 of record CAKOAT010752931.1, on the reverse strand, counting down.
TGCTCTGTTGAAACATCTTTTTCAGGTGGCCATAGAATTTTTTTCATTGGGTTACTGCTCATAATTAGCAAAACAAGTTGGCATAATATTTTTTTCAGAAATTGGTGGGATTGTCCCTAAATACACCTCATATTTGCCATCTAACCTTCCAAAATAAAAACTATTTTGTCTGACCATTATACCCTATCTCATTCTCTCTCTCTTCTCTTCCCTATCTTCTAATCCCTTTATCTCTCACACATGACATATTTATGCTTTCATTTTTCCATCATAAATCTCTATTTTTTACTCTGATTCTTTTGACACCCATATTGCTAATGTTATTATCTCACATTAATTCTATTATTTCGAATTTCAAATCTTGAAATATACATTCTTTTATTTGAATAATATGTAAGTTAGCAGTTATTTCATTATTTACCCGTTATTATTGTATTTTAATGAATTTGTAAGCGATACATAGAGTGTTACCTGTTACAAATAGGATTACGGCTATTTGAAGATAATTGATTAGCGGTTAATATATATATTTTTATGATAATAGTATCGTTAACATGCTAACCTGTTTGTTAGCGATTTATTTAACACATTAATAAATAGACGTAACCCGATAACAAAATTTGTAGCATGTTAAAATTTTGTCAATTTGCTAACAATTTTTATATCATGTTAAAATTGATAAATATCTCTTAGTGTTCAGTTAACATAACGTGTATCCGCTAAATCTAGAGTTACATGTTTTTGATAAAGTAAGAGGGCATTTTCGTCCACACAGTGTCAAAAGGTTACTCCTTTTTGGATTATCCACATCCATGGATATTCGACCAGTTTGGATCTTCGTTAGGTACATTACACCAATTGTCTCTATTTTTTTTGGGGCCAAAAGTCAGAAAGGAAAATGGTTCATGATCCTCGTTGATTGGTGTGCCAGACCTTTGACCATGACATTTGCCATGTGTCCTTCCTTCTATCCATAACTTTTAATTTTTTTTTTTTCCAATGGGTTTACGAAGAAACAAAATTGAAAAACACTTGGACCCATGAAAATCGATTTATTTGTTGTGAAAATGTTATTTGCCTTCACGGTCATTTTCATCTATTTTTGGACGGCAAGATAAGATAATTGTCCTCTGAAATAATGTCATAGGTGCCAACAAATACCAAAAGCGACACAAAATCTGAGTAGGGCTCTACAAAACTGTGACAGACAACAAACACACCAACCCAAAGGCAAACCAGATAAAGAACGATTCCAACTAATATGAGTATTGAGTAAGAAACCGAAAGAGACAAATGATCAAAATTATTCATTTACATGGTGTGCCAGTGATAATACATCATAAATATCTATGTCAATGATTTAGGATCGTCCATTATCTAAATTTATCTACATCTATTTATGTATTTATGGAACAATCTCAAACATAAACAGGTATTATACTCCCATGGACAAAACTACTATTTCAGGTCCCATTCATGAAATCTCGGTAGATTCTTCAAATCGCTTAGAGGTCCCCTCTCTCCCATCACGTCACGTCACATGAAACAAATCAAAAAGAAATATTCCCTTATTTTGTCTTTTTATTGTCATCACATGCAAATATATTCATAAACTTTGGAGATAAAATAAGCTTAGATCCGATATGTATAAGCTTGTTCCAATGCTAAACAAAATTGAATTTATGTGGTTCGATTCATTTATTTTAAAAAGCATTATAGACTCATCTTTGACCAAAAAAAAAAAAATCTCATACTCTTCCCTAGGGAAACTTAGAGCACCTTTAACCCATGTTGCTTAAAGAGTTGCTTAGGGGGAGAGGGGTGCTTATTTTGAAGAGAGAGAGTGTGAAAATTGCTTAATTAAGCAATTTTCACACTCTCTCTCTTCAAAATAAGCACCTCTCTTCCCGTAAGCAACTCTCTAAGCAACAAGGGTTAAAGATGCTCTAAGTCGACTCAAGGTCCTAACGGTACCATTAAGTACAAACTCGTAGTTAAAACGTCTTCCTAGTAAATTGAAATGAGATTTAATTTCATCTAGTAAATTGAAATGAGACTTAACCTCATCTAATAAATCATTTGACATTGAATCAACAACTATAAATCACATGCATCACTTCTTTTCCAAAGATAAAAGTAAATCTTGAAACTGTATCAAAGAATCAAAATGAGCGACAAAGAGAAAAGAGATACTTCATCCTTTGAAATCGCCATGGCGGTCATAGGTGTCGTCGGAGCCATTGCGGGCTTGTTCTCCGGGATGGGATCAGGACCGGACATGAAGACAATGAAGGCTCCTGGTAAGGATGGTCGCATTTTCAGGGAAGTTTTTGAGAGCGACCCGAAAGGGTATTTCAGGAACCTGCGTAAGAAATGAATGATGATAAGTGTGGGATTAATACTTCTGATCTCTAGTATGTGATGAAATAATAAGAATAATGACAATAATGGATATGGTGCATATGATATGTCATATGACCCTATGATCGTTATGTAATAATGAAGTTTATCAATTTTGCTCCCTGTTTATCACCAACATCGATCCATCGATAATATGTTAAAATACGAACGGCATATAAAAGCTGATAATGACTTTTTTTGCTAGCTCCAATAAGATGAGCGATCAATCAAACCAGAGATATATAAGAAACCAAGATGTTTACTTTGTTTACGGCATTTTGAGTGCCGACGTATTCTACATCCCTCGTGCGTTTACAGATAAAAAAAATATTTGATGGTTATTTACACTTAACCTTTTAAAATTTTTACTATATTTTGTTAAAAGTCTTTGTTGACCAGAAACCAAGGTATTGTTCTTTGTGTAATAGCATATTTTTATTTTAAAAGAAAACTTTAAATCTAAATGTTAAAGAAAAAAGTATGATCTTTTCTCCTTGCTAATCTCTTCAACAAGTGGTACCATGAAGCCATTATTCCAAGACTAACATCTTTTTTGTCTTTCTATTTACATAACTCATGGTTCAATAAAGTATGGACCCTCAATTATTTTCTTTTTACCTTGTCGATCCATATTCTAAAATATAGCTAAGAAGTTTTGTCATAAAAAATAAGTTTAACTATTGACCATCAATGCCGTACTCGAAGTAATAATGTAAATATAATGTAAATAATTATCTGTTATAAATCGTTAGACAAAAAGTGTTATCACCGATATGGCGATGCATCAAAATATCTAAAGAAAAAGTATATTGAAATCAAACATTTAAAACAAAATTTTGAGAAAGTGCTAATATTTTCCAAAGTTTGCGAGCACATTTTTACTTAATACTCCCACTGTTTCATAATGTTACATGTTTTTTACAAAAATCTTAATTTTAAAAAGATACATTTTTAACATTTTCAATATATATATATATATATATATATTATAATAGTATAAAAGAGTGTTTCACTCTATCTAAGTCCATCCACATCAGCGCTACGTTATAAAGTCCATGTCACCTGATATGTCATTAAGTCAAATTTTGTGCTCGCGACATGTGTCCCACTTCTTCCAAAATGCAATACTTCATTTATTTTGATATTTCAGTTACTTAGACTTTTTCGTTACACAAAAATTAGATGGTGCACAAAAATCAGATGGTGTACAATCATGTTGATGAAAAGAAAAGAAATTCTAGAGTTCGTCTCTCTTTTTCTGTACCTAGAGTTTTTTGAATAATAGTTATATATTTAAATATAATAATTAATTTAATGTATAATATTCAAAATATCTAAAATAATCAAAAAAACTTGGAACTGTCTAAAATATCTGAAAGTATCTAAAATAGTAAAAAATAAATATTTGAAATAATAAAAAAAAACTCAGAACACTAAGATATTTAGTGGTTTCCACTCAAATACTCAAACTAACCAATTTCATGATAATTTTATGTATTTAGTTATATATTAATATAACATACACATGTATAACTTTTATTTTGGAATTTGAAGATCTTATAATATATTTTGATTTCCATAAAATAAACATAATTTAAACGGGTAGAGATAAACTGAATGCGATGGATATTTGATGTCCAGCTATTCATTACATTAAATTAACATATATCAGAAAAATAATTCTAAATTCCTTAACTTCTCTTGAAAATAAATCAACAAACATTCTTATTTTCTTGATCATTAAAATATCTCTAACAAAATTAGAATTCTACAAAATAAATAAGAACTATTGTTAAAATATGAAAACAGTTATTGACAGAATAATTTTAAAGAATAAAAACAATTGTAAAAAAATATAAAAATAATTGCAAAATATAAAATAATTCTAAAAAACCTCTAGGTTAATATACAATTTAGTAAACATATAATACAAATGGATATGCAAGACTTATTATAAACACTAAAATCATTGATCATAATTATATAAATGATTTTTCAAAATATTTTAGATAAGATAAAGTTATACTTGAATGGTACACAAAATTTTAGTTAGGGGTTTCGGTTAACAAAAAAAGGATGAATTTGCTCGCTAAGGGTTAGGATGAACTCTTGATTGTTAAGGGTTAGATTGAATTCATGATTGTTTATTAATAAAAATTGCAGCTCAGATAGTAACAAAATTTGGGATAAGTTGTAACAAGTCAACCATTTGCATAAATAAGCTTATGTATCAAATATATGTATCTTAAAAGTTAAAATTATTATTGTTCATAATTTTATTTTTATTTTGCTCAAAATTTTCTTATGTTTTACTTATGTATTAATTATTTTTAGCATTTTTTTGTTTTAATGTACATATATATTTATTTTTTGGATCAAAGTACATATATTTTTTTAAGACTAATAAAATGAAAAGAGATGAAATTGCAAGTCATAAATATGTAAAAAAAAAATTAATTACTCACTTTGATATTACTCGTCACTTGTTTTCCTCTAGAGAGATTTATGTTTTTCTTTGTTCTTCTCCTTCATAATGTGCACAAAAAATTTTGTTTATATTAACTATTTTATACTAAGTAGAATAAAGAAAAACAAGTCAAATATTAAGTATTACTGAAATAGTAAATATCCGCCTTGTGCCCATGCTTACTTGCACTGCTAGATTGGCATATGAATTTGTATATGTAGTTCATACTGTAACTTGTCTCTCATTGACATTACTGAAATGATAATGCATGCGGATGACTAATGGTGTGCTTGTTTCCGATTTATTTAGGACTCTACGTTCAAGCATTAAGAGATCATTCTTGTGAATCTATATTTGCTTAGTGTTGGTGAAGGCAAGCCTCGACGATGTGGGACCAGATCACTTGGCTATGGCAGCCTTGAGGGCGTCTTTGCATCGTCTAGACGGTATTGATTGGGTAAGCTCAGATTACTGCACTTGGGTAAAACTGGATTGTGACAAGAACAGACGCGTCACAAGCATACGGCTCTTCAACCGACGATTTTTAGGAAGTCTACCTCTACAGCTAAAGAACCTCACAGCTTTGTGAGTTTTCGATATAATGGACAATCAGATTGCTAGTATCGTTCCTACATGGTTTACCGAGCTGCAGTTCTGTGTATGGTTTATCTGTCTAGTAATTTTCTTTAGGGACAAACGCCAAATTTTAGCTCTATGGTTCATGTTGATATGATTCGAGGGACAAATAGTTTCTGCTTAGATTCTTTGGGTTCTTGATGTGATGCCATACAATATCAAAGTTAAGCTCATTTCTAACTAAAAATCAAGATAGTAATGCTAGACATGATAGTAACTGAGGGTTTAGTGCTTATCTCATTGAGGTACAAGCTTTTAGTTGGGGTTTTCGGTTAACACAAAAAGGATGAATTTTCTAGCTACGGGTTAGGATGAACTCTTGATCGTTAAGGGTTTTATTGAATTCATGATTGTTCATTAATAAATATTGCAGCTCAGATAGTAACAAAATTTGGGATAAGTTGTAATAAGTAAACTATTTGCATAAATAAGCTTATGTATCTTAAAAGTTAAAACTAAATTATTATTTTTCATAACTTTTTTTTTTTGCTCAAAATTATCTTATGTTTTACTTATGTATTGATTATTTTTAGTAATTTTTTTGTTTTAATGTACATATATATTTATTATTTTGGATCAAAGTACATATTTTTTTTAAGACTACTAAAATGAAAAGAGATGAACTTGCAAGTAATAAATATATAAAAATAATAATTACTCACCTTGATATTATTGGTTACTTGTTTTCCTCTAGAGAGATTTATGTTTTGCTTTGTTCTTCTCCTTCATAATGTGCACAAAATATTTTGTTTATATTAACTATTTTATATTTCTAAGTAGAATAAATAAAATAAGTTATTATTTTCATTTTTAGTAAAATATTATTTAATAAATAATTTTTAAATACTCGTAATTACATGCACGTAATTCACAAGTATTCACACTTAACTTATAAGTACTCGCAATAAATTAAGGCAACTAACTTGCAAACAACTCATTTTTCAGTAAATAATAGAAATAATAAGTACTTGTTTTTAACAAGTTAAGTATAAATCTAAATTTTTATTACTCGTACCAAGGCAAGTCAATTATTTATTAAATAATAATGATTAATTATAACTTTCAAAAAACTTAATTGTACTTATTGAATTCTCATTGGTTTAGATTTATAAGAAAATGATAATTACAAAAACTATGCATTTATTCTGTGTTTTATTAATATGTGTGAAAAATTTAAAATATGTAACAAATTTAAATAGAGGGAGTAAAATTAGCCAATCTTCATTCCAACACACGAACAAATAATAAAAATAAATTCTTTACACTCTTGTTCGTTTTCTTTACTTGTCGTACATGATGGAAATCAATCAGAAATATGTAATAAAAATCATTTCAATTAACAAAAGATAAAAGTGAAAAAAATGATATAAGATGTTTGATAATAATAATAATAAAAACTAGGCCAAGAGCCAGAAATCTTTGTGACGTTTCGTGGTGATCAAGTAACCTCCATTGTTACTTTTCTTCCTTACGGCAATAGCCATACACTCGGAGTTATGAATACAATACTCAACAACTCCTCCTCCAATTCCTCCCTTCGCACGCCACTTCCATATCACACGCCACTTGGAAGTTCTTTTTCTCTGCCCTAAAACCAAAACTCCAGCTCCTTGTTTCTTTGATTCCTCCACTATCGCCTTCCCTTTCTCTTCCGCTGTTTCAACCACCACTATCTCCGTCTTCACCTGAAAATAAACAAAGAAAGCACTGATTATGTCAACGGGAGCTTTGAATCGAATCAGTTTCTCTGATTTGTAATTAATGGCTTTACATTAGGTTTCTTGAGTTGACAAAAGTTCTTCAGTGGATGAACTTGTTCATGAGCCCTTGACTTTCTCTCATTTTGTGTCTCATCTGTACCTGTTTTCAATGATAAACATATAGTTAAATAGAGATTCTGCAATATCAATCGTGTGTGCTAACTCGGACATGCCCAGCACTATCATTTTTAAGTTATGGGTTGAGTATAATCCTAAATAGTATAGGGCTTAGTTGAGTATGGCTTCAAATTTTGAAGCCATGCAAAAAAGACAAACAAAAACTAAAACCAATTTATGACAAAAGATTGGTTCAGTGAGACATCTGAAATGTTCACTAATCAACACTGCTCTAACTCAAGGTTAAAAATAATTTATTTTTTGTTTTGAAAAAAGATAAAAAAAATTCTTTTATCTTTAATTCTGTATATATATATATATTGATCACTTTATATGAATAAGTAAAATACCTTTATTATTATAACAATGAATGGAATTTGATTTATTTTATATTTATTTTAGTAATCACTACCAAAAATCCAGGTATATAATTTATTTTAAAAGTTATGATAGTACTCTTGCAAAAAATAATAGGGATGATTGATTGGACTTTAACTAGTGACTTTAGCTTTATTTTCTATCTACAACCATATAAATCACCAATCATGTTTTAAATAGTTTTTAAAACTAAAGTCAAAATTTTTTTTAAAAAATGGTTATAGGAGCCTTATTTTCTAAAGCAAAAAAATATTGTTGTTTTCCATTTTTATCATTTAATATCTACAGCACATTAGATACAGCTAAATCCAAAATTTCTACGACTAATTTTTATAGTAAAATTTTTACAGTTACAGTCGCACCAATCGTCCCCAATAGTTTATGATCAGTATGAAACCGAGGATCAAGTAGACAAACCAAACAAACAAAACTAAACACAGAAATGACAATATTGGGCCGAAGACAAGCCCAATATAGAATCCGAGGCTCAATTGCCCTAGAAACCCAGGGAAAATGTCTTGTCTTGCTTTGGTTGTTCATTGATGACAGATCTACTGGGAATGGGATACTTTCTAAATTCTAATTAAATGTTCCATGCAATCTGTACATATATAAATTATGCGTATTACCTTGTCCTACAGGTGTTTTTATGACATGAAGGAGAGTGATATTGTCTTCATCTTGAACACATTGTGTTAATGCCCACTGAAGAGCATTTTTTGACTGTGAAGTTGTGTCCACAACAACAATCACTTTCCTCCCACTCTCAGCTTCACCATTCTTATTACCTTCCTCTGTTTTCTGATTCTTACTATGCTTAGAACCGTTCTTTCTAGAACCAGAACCACTTCCTTCATCTAGTGATTTGCTTGACGATGATCCTCCTTTGAATGATGTCCTAATCTTATTCACCCAATACCCAGCTGGTTTTCCCATTTTGATGATCTCTCTCTTTCTCTATGTTTTTGGCTTTCTTCTATGTTCTATATGTTTTTGGTTGTGTTTTAAATAGTGTTTTGTTTGTGTGGTTTTGGTTGGAGCCATTTCTTGAACGTGCTTGCCATGAAAATAAATAACAACCCCCTTTAGGACTTGTTCTCATAATCATATATTTTTAATAAAATTAATTAGTCGTTTTAATAATCCAGATCATAACCTTGATACAAATGCAGAGCACTACTTGTTTCAAAATCCAATTCTTGAGGTATATATATGTAAACTGATCAATTACATATATTCTAATCCAGAAAATTTTGACACAATTCGACTAAATTCTAGGATATTTAAAAATAAAAAAGAATGCTCCTACAAAATTTTGTATTTTTAAAAGTTCAAAAACATTTATATATTTTAGGAGCAAAAATTAATAATGTGGAGTATGACATTACAGCCCTTGATTATATAACAGTATTTGTAATCATGAACTATTGTTCTCTTGCAAAAACTCAAAATGGTACAAGCAATGATATGTGATCTATAAAACACAAACACATGCATTATTCATATATTGCTTCAGACCATCCATCCAGGGAAGAATCCATTAACAACATTCTGTGATGTTGTTGCAGTGTTGCTTGCATTTGTCACACCAGGATTGTAATGACTGTTCCATAAAAAGAAACACAAGTCAAGTAAAAACCTTGTTGATAATAGGTCTCACTGGGTCTTCACTATATTTCTAATGAATACCTCATCTGAAATGCTACGTTGCCTTGTAAAGGCCTAAAGAAACCCACTTCCTGACTAGGAGGGTTTGCATGATAAGAAGTCGTGCCTTGTTGTTGTTGGGAATGTTCTGCAGAAGAAGAAGCTCCCCATAGTGATTGATTAAGGGCTGCATCACTTTCCTCCAACTGAGATAGATAGAGAGAGGAAGAGAACAATGTTGTGAAAGATCTCAAATGAATTTAGTTTCTTGCGCTATAAGATTTTTGATGGATTTTACCTTTCTTTTAAGATCTCTGTTGGTTTCCAATAACATTTCCTCCTGTAAAGTAATGAATATGAGAATATGTTCTAGTGAGATTATTGAACACTGTGCCATTCTTTATGTACCTTTGTTTTGAGGTCAGATAGTTGACCAAGCATTGACCGTGCCTAGCAATGAGAAAACAAAGCCAAGATTTGGTAATGTTCTAAATGCTCTAAGGACCAAATAATCAAAAATAGACTTGTCGATTTCTTGAGATTATATAAATACCTTTGTTGATCTTATTTGCCTTAGTGATGCATCTACTTGACGTTCTAGCTGCTCGAGCTCATCCACTCCCATCCCGGCTATCTCTTCACCTAGCAAATGCCTAAAAAGAAGCAAATTCCAGAAGAGTTAAGTAGTTGGGGGTAAGCATCTTACTTTTCAAGATGTGATATGAATCACGCTGTGTACCTTTGTGAATGTTGAAGGATCTCAACTCTTGATTTGAGATTCAAGTAGTCTTGGTACTTCTCCTGCCATTTAAGAGAAAATTAATCAAGGACAGTTTCAGGTCAGGCTTTAGATAATTCATATAAGGAGAGAGAAGATATACCTGCAAGTCTTTAGCTGATTGATTTGGATCCATTGTTGCATAACTATGTTTTCTATACTTCTCAACCGTCTTGGCCATTCCACTAATTCATACAAACAAATGATCACTAAATATTTAAAATTTACTGTCATTAATAGCATTTACTGAGCAATCAAACTTAAAATTTCATTTTGAGAAATATTTCAGAAAGATAAACAAAAACCTTGTAAATTTCCATGTTAAATCCAATAACATCAAGATCTATATCAATATCAGTATCAATATCAATCTCATGATGGGTTTGTAAGAAAAAAAGCTGTGTTTATTCCAAAAAAAAAAAAAAAAGATAAAAATATTTGTCATGCTCAAAAGAAACATATGAAATTGAGTATTATCACAGTTGTCTCTTTTAACTTTAACAGATTATAAGTACTTGATAGATACTAACAGAAAGAAGTTGTCAAATTATTTGTGTTTCTTTACAGCTTTGTGCATATCCAGAGGTTAATCCTTTGTCTCTTTGGAAACTTGGATCAACCCCTTCAAGGCTCAATCTCATGTGTAAAAGCTTTCACTATAAATTTATATAGCTTCTATATACAAACCTTCTGTACTTTTTATTTAAAGTCTCTAGCTTTAATCATCATATAGACCCTCTAGACACTCAGAATATGATCATCTTTTTGTTAACTTAATCTCACTCTAGAAGCCAGATTTGTTCATTAAACACACACAAGTCATAAGTTAAACCCTAATCTATTAATTATAACAAAATCAAGAAAGATACAAGATTTTTTTTTACCAAAAAAAAGATATAAAGAATCAAAGACCTAAAAACTTGAAAAGGGGAGTAAATATAGAAATCTTGGGGGAGATGAGAGTCAAAGGTTAAAGATTTTGATACCTAGGGCTGCTGCAGAACTCGTAGAGCTTGCCACGGTTAGAGAAAATGAGAAGAGCAATCTCAGCATCACAAAGCACAGAAAGCTCATAAGCCTTCTTAAGCAAACCATTCCTTCTCTTTGCAAAAGTAACTTGCCTGTTGATCTTGTTCTCTATCCTCTTCAACTCAACTTTCCCTCTTCCCATCCTTAAATTCTCTCTTGTCTCTTTCTCTCTCACCAAGAAACAAAAACCCAACAGAAAAGTTTGTTTATTCTTTTCACCTCTAAAGTGGTGCTTTACACAAGTGTGATACACACACACATAAGTAGAAGTATATTTATAAGTGAAATGTGTAGATCTTGTACTGAAAGGATTCTAAATCTAGGGCACGAATTGGTTTCCTCTCTTGTGCGGTGACTGGTGGTGGAGGAGATGGTAGTGGTAGTTGAGGTTGAGGTAGTGGTGCCTGGTGGGCCACGGTGTTCAGGTTCTTCTTTTGTTGGAGTGTTATATGAGAATAGCTTTGTGCTTGATTTTTGCAGTTGCTAAGCCATTCTTGGCCAAATAAAAGCTTACAAACTTATATCATAAACTTTCCTTTTTTAAATAGAAAATATATATCATAATTTCGCCTATATTTCAATACGTATCGAGAATTCGAGATATATATATTGTTTCATTCTTACTTCATCAGGGAATATATTTATTTATTTATTTATTTATTTTACTTTTCTTCTCTACATTTTTTTGTCCTTTTGCAGAAAATAATAACTGATTCCTAGTACTTTTTCCTAGGAGAGTTAAGATATCTCTCTCTCTAGTCCAACCAAAACACTCCTACTTTTCTCTATCACCCTCCTCCATTAGATAAGATAAATAGATTTCTGCCATATATGTATATATATAGATTGCTTTCTTGCATCAGATCTAGTCCCTAGTTTATCAATATGCTCAAAAGAGAAATAAGAAAAAGATTATAAATACAACCTGTAAAAGATGCCTTAAATAGAGCATATTCACAGGTCTCACTCCTATCTATTCGTATTTCATGATCTGGTTACATATTTTTTCTTGAAATGAAAGAGAAATAAATTAGCGTTTTTCAGGTATTGACACGTTTAGATTATGAAAAGAACACTATATGTATATATACTGTGTGTTTGTGAATAAAAGTAAGAAAATGATAGGCTTGTAAAGATTTTTTGTTTGATTTGCCTCTCTTGCCGACAGGTTCTTTCGTATGACAACTACTTCACGATCATTTAAATGCATAAAACAGATCTACACTTACCGACAAATTGTGTCAAAATTGAAATTGGTAAAATCTGATGTATAGTACAATCATCAGTAAAAAATAAAATGATATAGTACTATTTAGTTTTTAGTAGTATTTACTATCAAAGCTTTGTTAATCTATTTTCATAAAGACAGTAAATCCGAGATAGATATAAAAATAAACAATTATTAGCTTCTTCTTTTTTTTTTGAACAACCTACAAACATGGTGTTCAAAAAAAAAGGAACAACCTACAAACATTAGCTTCTATATACTCATATATATGATCACATAACAATGACTCATATATGCTTGAAACAAGAACTGGACACCATTTATTCTGATTTATCTTGGCGAGAGAAAGGAAAACAAAAGAGAAAATCTTATGAACAGTTTAGCTCTCAAATCCTAAGATTTTTCAACTTTTTCGTAGGATGCTTCTTGTCAGGTTAACAAAAATAAATTATCACTTCAGAAAAAAGAGGTCCTGCATGTGATTACTTAACATAGCTATCTTGATAATTTGTTCTCACTTCTTCTCATGGCATCTTATACTACAGTCATGATCATGATTCATGATGGTTGTTAATTTACTCATGGGATATGTCTCACACAACTTTTTTTTAACTTTGCTTGCTGACTCATATTTTCACTTGGTACCTTAGTTATTTTGTTCAACCGATACATCACTAGGGATTCAAAATTCTTCTTGTCCTTTTGTGCTAGCTAATGATCTATTTATTTTATCTATATTAATCTTCTTAATGGAAATGCATGTCTTATCCCTATCATCATGTATGCATTAATTAGATCTTTATCGTCTACATACGCGCTATTCTCCACCATTCTTTTATGTACCCAGGTGGTTACCTTAGATATGTAAGATATAGATAGATGCTCTAGTTTACATCTAAAACGAATAAATACCAAAGAATACTGCAATGTGATATTTCATCTTTCATAAGTATAACTTAGTTTTTCTTTTCCAAAAAAAAACTTAGGTAGATAAGTAAGAGACAGAAAATGATCTCTAATAAAATACTCATCATCAATAATTAATTTTCTAGTAAATATCAACAAATTATATATGCTGCTGCAAAGTAAATATGTTCTGCATGTGGTTAGATATGTTAGCCTTTTGGTTAGAAATTTCAATATATATAGTAACTTCTGATACATTATCAACTACGACTTAAGAAAAATAAATAGAAGAATGTGTAGTTTCGACCAAAAAAGAAGAATGTATAGTTTCGTACGAACTGTTAAATAATACTATTCTGAGTCTCTGACAATTGAAAGCTAATATTTATTTAAAACACGATCATTGTTAATTTATGTGTATATATTTGTGGTAGTAGCAATTCTCTCCGTTTTTGGGAAGATAAGAAGATTGTCCTTGCTCAAAAAAAAAAGAAAAAAAAAAGAAGATTGTCCCTTGGATCTACCATTATAAGTTTTATTATTTTGCAGACCAATATAACAAAAAATGTAGGTCCATATAGATTTTTTATTAAAATAGAGGTGCTCCATTAAATATTTCAAACACAATGTAATAGTATAATGTAGGTACCTGATGCTTGCAGACTTCTTCTGTATATTTAGACTAACAAACTGGAACTAGATTAGACCCCATGATGGGCTAAAACCCTAGTTACTCTCCATGGACCATAGACATTTGAAGATAGTAGAGCTATAATTGTAAGAACTTTATTTATTCTGCACGTAATAGTACTGTATTAGTTGGAAGCAAATTCAAATATAGCTCATCTTAGATTTTCATAATTTATCAATCTATTATTAAACTTCGATAGGAAAACATAGAATAACATTTTTCCTTATATCCGAGTTCGTATAGGAAATGATATATTTAAATGTTTGTTAAATTTTGGTTAATTTAATAATGAAATTAGGATCAATCCTTATATTTTGGAATATAGACAGCTTAGTAATAATTTATATAATTTTATTTTTTTACAAATTTGAGAATTATATAAATGTATTTTTTACGAAAAATGTGGGAGATAAAGGTAAATACTTCATTAGACTATGCTCATAATCGACTTCTGATGAGATCACATATCAAATAAATAAACTGTGTGTAACAGAAAATAAAGAGTTTAACTTAGCAAAAAATCCATATAGGGTTAGGGAATGAAGTCCTAACCAGTAGATTAAGGTTTTTATTTGTCCTTAAGCCACAAGGTTAAAACCATATCTAAGGTTTTTATTTGTCCTTAAGCCACAAGGTTAAAACCATATCTAAGGTTTTCATTAAAATATATAAAACTCTATACTGGTTTATTAATGAAATGATTCTTATATTATTCTTTTAAGTATATTAAGGGTCTGACTGATTACAATACAGTGATTACGATTGCGGTTGCGGATATTTACAGATGTAGGAGATTGCGGTTTTAAAGGTTAGTAAAAGATTTAGAAGAATGTTCAACGGTTATAAGTTTCATGTTTATTAGTGAATAAAGCCACCTTAGTGCTTTTTATCATGATTCCAAATAACTTCATAACATTGTATGTTTTGCTAAAGTTTGCAAAATCAGTCGGTCATTTTGCTTCTATGCAGTATACATAAAAATTAGAAAAGACCCGATATTAATAAAAATATTTCTAATTTCACTTTATTTCTCACTACAAGATGAAGTTTGAAATAATAAATATTACAATCCTTTTCGTTTTCATTCTATAAATATAATAATGCATTTAGTTTATCTACTCATTACTTTATTTTTCACTACAAAATAGAATAAAATTAAAGTAAAATTTGATTCTATTAAAGAATTACTTTATTTTAGAAAAGAAGTAAAATGATATCTCAGAGATGCTCAAATACAAAATTTTAGAAAAAGCAACTTGACCCATTGATCAAAAACTCGGTCTCGGCAGCCGTATCAACGGAAGATAAGCGCTTGGCGGATGAGAGCCACAACAATTTGATATAATAGCTTAAAATTCAAAAAAAATTGAACTCACCTATTTATTTATTGGAGTTCCAGATATTGTGTTTTCATGGTATATATCAGTTTTGAGTGTAGATGCCAAGAAATACGAAAGAGAAAGATTAAATTGGAGGGAAAACAATCTGGCCGCCATTAGATTAGAGTTGTAAAAAATGTCCATACTTACTCTTCATTAAAGTTAAGCAAAACCCAAAATGTAGATTGTTGGGGGAACTAAAACCGGTTCTAAAGATTCGAAATAGGCAGCCACCAGACCAACACCGCTTCTCATGTTATTTTGTTGCTTAAATCTTCCCATGTACTTAGCTACAGTGTATAATATATATACCAGTATAAAAAAACCTTAAATGAGTCCTTGAATAATCTCCGTACAATACTTAATAATTGATTCGGCGGTAGACTTCACATATTAGCACGTAAAGTGCCTAGCGCAATCCCGGACAAAGCTTTAACCTAGTTAATAATACGAGGTAACACGAAGAGAGCTGACCAAAAAGTTGTAAACATTGAACATCAATATAGTTTTCTGACCAAACATCCTTTATTAATCAAAACGTAAGATGAGGGAAGCATTTGCAGGTTGAGGTTAGGGACAGAGCTCGTACGCTACGTGTCGAACTGTTAATGGGTCAAGAAATCAATTCTCCCTACCATACACTCTGCGGACCGTTGTGTTCGAGTGAACGAAACAGTCATACGTACATCACGTGCCTGAAATGACGTGTCTGTCATTCTCGCACTGGGTTAGACTCATTGCCAAGTATTTGATGCGACGCTAATCTACTTAATAGCGACACAGTATAATAAAATGAAGGCTGCATATATTCTAACTGCATCGAAAGAAATGAAAGAAATAAAGATGAACTTTGAATGGAAATGAAAAAGATGACGAGCTACGGATTTTGTTTTTCTTTTGACATACAGAAACTTTCTACTTTAAAAAGCATATATAAACGTACGTCATATATTTCGAAGAGTGTGACCGAGAACTTTTAGAGTAAATGAGAGTAATTTGGTGGAAGCCCCCTTGGTTCAGTGGTTTGACTAAGTGTTCATTAATACTTCTATACTAGTAGGTATGTGGTTCGAATCCCAGAGAAGACGGAATTATGCGAATTAATAGAGAAAGGCTTACAAGAGATCTGCAGCATGGCACAAGGAGTACCGTCAAGCGTGGATCCGATAGGGCGGCTTAGGTGATGCAGTCAGGCGTGCGTGTATCCTCATAAGATAGATATAGAATGTCGGCTGTTGAATCGTCTGTAACATTTCTCATAGTTTGTAATGACATAATTATCCAGTGTTAAAAAAAAAAATGAGAATAATTACTAAAATAGAAATGAGATTAATAAACTATATGTTAATTTTCTAGAATTGAATTTTAAAATTGACTTTGGTTACCAATTTTACTGTTTATTTTTTAAATCGAATCGGATTCGACTTCTTCAATGAATCACGATCGGACCAGTTCTACCGGAAGATCTGATCCAGTTTTCAAAACCATGGTTGATATGTATATTAGGAACAAAGTTTCTGTTGTTCAAAACAAAAAAAGGAACAAAGTTTCTATGTAGAAAGTTAGAAGATACATGAAGTAGTATATTCCCTCTTTATACAAATGTAAGATATTTTAGCTTTTATCTTTTTTTTATCAAAGATATTTTTAGCTTTTATCTTTTATAGAAATGTATGATGTTTTAGGATATAATTACTAAATTTATATTCAAAACTAAAATATAGATAAAAAATAAAAGTATGAATAGTGAAATTTTATTGGTAAAACTAAAAAGTAATAATAAAGGAGTGCATTTATTATTTCTTCATATGTGCGACAAACCTTAAACATCATATATTTGTAAACACATGGAGTATACGATATATGAATTGATCTATTTACCAAATGATTTTAAGTTGAAAACTTATATAGCTTAAAATAGTATTAGAGTCCGATCTATACAATCTAACATGATCCACATCGATCTAGTAATATAGGCTCGTCGATTAAAGAGTTATCATCTCATAATTCAACATTTTGAGATTGATGCTCAAACAGATATAATCTTGATAGAGCACATTAAATAATAAAAAAATTCACATCAAAAATTAAAAAAATATTAAGTAATATAAAATATTGATGACCTAATCCATTTATCACCAATTAAATTTAAATTAGAAATTGATCTAGTTTAATAACGTAAACATTTTATTAGTAGCAAACATATACATAAATCGTAAATAATTGGCATTTTATTAGCAGTATACATATACATAAATCATAAATAATTGGACTCTACTACTTAAAAGCAAGATTCACAAAAGTAAGATGAAAAATAACCAAAATGAGACAAATCCCCACACCCCAAAAGGAGTTTAATAAATGGGCCGTACTAACAACAAAGTTATAAACCTGAGATGACACAATTAAAAGCCCAATAGTAAATCATAAAAATAGAAACTCCACGCGAGGGACAAAAGCGCGTGTCATCTAAACTCCTTGTCGTCGCCGTCTATAGATTTTTGGTCTGAATATTAAAAGAGGTTCACGGAGAGAGATCTCTACGAACTATGACGATCGAAAGAGCTCGAGTCCCGTTGAGCCGGTGGCAACAAGCCGCAGTAGCGGTTGGTTCCGCCGTCGGCGCGTTGGTAAACCCTCGTAGGGCGGATCTGATCGCCGCTCTCGGTGAAACCACCGGAAAACCAGCTTTCGAAATGGTTCTTGAGAGGATGAAGAAGAGTCCTGAAGGAAGAGTGAGTCTTTTCTTAAGTTTCTCTTGTCTTCTCTTATTACCATTACTGTAATGATTAGTCCTGTCTGATTATTACCATTGCTGTCTGAAACAAGAGACTTTTTTCTTTTTTTTTTTTGAAACAAGAGACTTTGCTTATGGGTTATGATTATTACTTTCTCTTGAACAATAAAGTTGAAGTCTTTGGTTTAAATCTTGTCTCTTTTTTTTTATCTCTCTCTGTCAGGCTATCTTGCTGGAGCGTCCTCGTGTTGTGTCGGAGCAAGTAGGTCACGCTTGGGATCTACCAGACAACACGTTCGGAGCTGCATACGCGAAGTTCATGGGATCCAGAAACTTCTCTCCTGATGATCGTCCTCCTGTGAGGTTCATGGAGACAGATGAGTTGGCTTATGTGGCAACAAGGGCACGTGAAGTTCACGACTTGTGGCACACTCTCTTCGGACTTCCTACTAATCTTATGGGTGAGTCGGCTCTGAAAGTGATTGAGTTTGAGCAGATGTATCTTCCGATGTGCATGCTTTCTGTGATTGGAGGAACTGTGAGGTTTAACGAGAAGCAGAGGTCAATGTTCTTTAAGCATTACTTTCCTTGGGCGGTTAGAGCTGGAAGACAGTGTACAGACCTAATGTGTGTGTACTATGAGCGTCATTTCGATGAGGATTTGGAGCAGGTCCGGAGAAAATGGGGGATCATCACTGCTCCTCAACATCCTAAATGATCCGTTAAAGTACTTTTGAGAAAAGACTTGTACTTGGTTTAAACAGAACTGGTAATTTGTTTTAGAATCTGTTTGATTCAGTGAACTTGTTGGGTAATAAGAAGGTGTTTTTGATTTATATAATTTGAACATTTTGGAGGAGAAACATTACAAGATAAACGAATGAGATAGGGTAGACAAGAAACCGACTTCTTATCATTTAAAGGCTCACATCAAACAGTTTTAAATTGAGAGAATGCAAACACACACAATGTATGTTTTGTCTTTACTTGCCACCAGTGAAGAGATAATCAAGAGACGATCCACCTCCAGGAGCAGCATGAACCTTGGTGGAAGGACGGTCCTGCAGAGAGCATTATTACAATGATGTTTTAGAGAGGCAACATTTCATTTCATGTATAGAAACAGAAAAAAAAAACATACAGTGATGAAGTTTCCGGTGTTCTGTCCCTCAGCTCTGGCGTAATTGTTGACAGGAGTTTTGATACCAGCAGGGATCTCCTTGTTGATCTTTGCAGGCTCAACACTAGTAGTAGCTGTTGTGGGTGCGGTTGCAGTCACAGGTGCAGGTGCAGGCTCAGAAGTAGGAGCTGGAGAGGGCTTAGGAGGAGGAGCATCACCACCTCCACCAAAGAGATAATTGAGTGAGCTTTGACCTCCACCACAGCTGTTTCCACGACCCATTTGTAATAAAGTGATAGACTTTTTTAAAACCTAGCAAGAATAAAAAAAAAAAACACAAACAAATCAGATCTATCCAAAAATCACCAATTGTCACAAGTATTGAATCAACGGAAGCGATAGAGAAGGATACAGAGCATAATTCAGGTATAAAAATCTATGAGGAATCGATCTGGTGAAGATGGGAGTTTGAGAAACAAACCTTTGGGGTGAAAAGGGAGAGATCAGATCTAGAAGAAGAAAAGAAGACGCAAAATGGAAGGAGAACTGACTACTGAGTCATAACAAGCGAATCAGTATATTATATAAGCTCGAACCGGTTTTGCTAATGTCAGAGTTCCGGTTTAACTGATCGGTTATGTAGTTTCCTTTATATTCAGAAGAGAGTTTCTAAAACCGGGGAATTTTGTAGGAGGTTTGACGAATTTGAGATGATTATTTTTGGTATTTGGAGCTAAACATTATTCAATTAGTAACACGAGACAAAAAAAAACTAGTGTAATTATTGGTGCTTTTCACGTAATTCACGACGGTAACCCATGATTACAAAATTTTCAACAGAGAGTGAGGTTTGTGGGGCCATTAAATGGTAATGGCCAGTCTTTGTCATTTGTCTGAATCTCATTTTTAGCCGTTTTTACCATTTTGAAATTTTGAAACTTTGAAACAAAATGACAAGAGACTTTTTTTTTAAAGATTCATGTAGCAGCATCAGCAGCTAATAGTAGTTCATCAATCATCATTTCTATTCTGGTTAAAGTAATAGTTTCCAGTAACAAGCAACATCAAGATCACTTCATGAATGATGAATAAGCTTCAACTTCTTCAACTGTCAATGCAGGTTTAAGCGACTTCTTTGCGGTTAAGAAATGGCGATTATACACAGCCGTTGCTGCAATGTTTTCTCTAGGAGAGACTGTTCCGCTTTCTCTGCACAGACCCTCCAGCTCTGTGCCAGTAAAGAGCTCGGTTTCCTCTGCGATTTTTCTGAGATCTACGTCCTCTCCTAGTCTCATGTTGTGTGTATGCACTTGCAGTATCTCAAACAAAGTTTTCAAACGGGAAAACATGAAATAGTAGCCATTTGTATAGAAAACAACACAAAAATGTGATCTGACAACAGTTGTATAGAGATAAATATGAGAGGTCTTTCATTCTCATGGTGCGTTGAATTTCACGCTCCCAGCAGAGGCTTGGTTTGCAGCTCGGTTACTTCCAAAGTTCTTCCTATTTGATTCACGAGCTATTCTCGACCCAAACTGAAAACACACAAGGCTTTCAGCTTTACTGGTTTAAGTTTGAGTTATCTTTAGAAAATTCTCTTATTACCTGTATTGCTCTTTTAGGCATCTTTGCAACTTCATGTAACCCAAGCAACTTTGCAACCTTCAAGATTTTAAGTAACATTTTGGGTTTATGAAGTTTCTAATACGTTCTTGAAGGTTTCTAAATAGAAAAAAATGACAGAAGCATATTCACCTGTCTAAGAATCTTCTTGTCTCCCTTTCCACTTGGTTGTTCAAGATCAGCTATTTCCCACAAGGGAATGTCAAGTAGAGTCTTTATAACATCCTCATCTAAGAAAGGGAAACGCCCCTGAAAAAAATGTATTATATAAAACATTTGAGCCCAAAAATGTTCCAAAAAAAAAAAAAATAATAAAAAAAAATAAAACATTTGAGAACAGAGGACAAAGAGAAAACGACTTGAGTTTCTATCCATGGTGTGCTGAGGACATATACCTCTTTACCATTATCTGCAATGCATCTATCATCTCGACCCAAATTTCTTTTCCAAATTCTCTGCATATCCAATTTCATTTCTTGATCCAAGGCAGCCCAGCTGAACAATTAACAAAACTTGCGTGATAAGTTTATTATTCGTTTGCATATATAGAGAAAATGCAGACATGTTTATACATATACCTCCCGTTTCGATATTTTGTTCTGTGTCTACCATAACCAGCACATTGTTCATCAGCACCAGCGCCAACAAGCAATATTCTAGCATCAGACTTATATCTAATTCGTTGGCTATCTTCATGATTCTCACTTTCTTCTTGAATCCAACCATCACCTCTAGCAGCAAGCCAAAGTGCTGTTCCTATGTTAAGGTCCTAGAACATTGCAATTTTGGAAGAATGTAATCAGAAACCTTCATGTTTGGAAGAATGTAATGAGAAATTCTCAAGGCTGAAATTTACCATGTACGTATCTGCGGGATTTATGAGTGACATAACACGCTTTGTCTCCAAAGTTAACTTTGGCAGATCAGCATCAATCTCGACAAGCTTCCACCTGAAATTCCCAGGAACATTTGCAGCAATATTAAGTAGTAGATTTATGCATTTTTGAAAGGTATCTAGAGTTCAAACCTTCTCAAGGGTGCAATCTTTTTAAGTTCCTGTATTCCAGCCTTGGCCGAGATCCTATCAGGAGCATTAGGACCATCAAAGCTGACGTTAAGGAGATCAACTTCATCTGAAAGAAAGAAAACAGTTTTGAAAATCTAAAATTAACTTAAGAAAACATTGCAGAAAATTGCTTACATTTTGGATCAAGGCACTGATCCAAGAGTGCAGCGAGAATCATAGAATCTAATCCACCAGAGAAAAGAACAGCTACTGGAACAGCTTCCTTTTCTCCCTGTTCATGCCAATAAGAAGGTATTTCTCAGGTAATATTCACAAATCATTTAAAGCAATCATTAAAAATCTCATACCTGAAAAATGCTATGCAGTGAAGTTCGCCGCCTTACTGATTCCTTTAGAACAACCAAAACTGTCTGCGCAAATCCTAGAACTAAACCTTGTCAGACATATGAAATTTTGACAAAACTGAAGGAGTCTGACGAACTTAAGCAGTACCTGAAAACGTTGAAAGAGCATTGTCTTTCTCTTCTTGAATTGAAGATATTGATAGATCTTCAGGTCTTGGTACAACTAAATCCCTTTCCCATTCAATCAACTCTTTCCACATGTTATTTCTCCATTCGTGCTTTGTGACTTCACCACATAGACATAAACCTGATTCTGAAACCCCAAAAGACATGCTATACACTCCACATGGAAGCTCTTCCCAAAACCTATGAATGCTATCACCATTTTCAGAATCCAATCCTGCCAAAGAACATATGTTACTTGGGCTTGAAGTGTAGACAAGCTTATTCTACAAAGCAATACAAACCAGATCCATTAGCAACGGAAGAAGCTGGTGAAGCAGACGATAGAAGAAAACGAGGGTCTTCCACAGTTGGCCAGTGAACAAGGAGACTCCTCCGACCAAAAGCATCTTTACCAAACCATAGCGTTCTTGAGCTTTCCTGATAGAGAAGAAGTTTTGTAAGAGCAAGTAAAATGCTAAGAAAAAAATAGAGGAAAGTTACAAAATTACCTGCCAATATATAATGGCCCAGGGGCCTTTAATCATCGAAAGAACATCTGGAACTAAAGTGTTTGCCTTCTCTAAAGACTTCAAAAGAACTTCAGTATCATTATCATAGCTACTAAGTTCAATTCCTCCAAATACTTCTCCTGTAAAGTAAACATATCACATTACCAATCCATATCGTAGAATTTAAAGCAAATATAGAGAGCTTAAGAAGAGAACCACACCATTGTAAGCTAGAATGTTTCTGGAAGAATCAACCAATGGCTGGATTATAGGACTAGTTCCTCTAAGCTGCAATGTGGAGCCTATAAAATGCAATTCACCGGAAGAAGTAGCATTCTCAAGGTTACAAGTCTCTTCAGTAGCCTCAGAAACAGAGAGAGTAACAGATTCTTGAGCACAAGTTGGTAGTTTAGGTTCAAGAAGAATCTTCTTTTCCCCTACACTATCAGGACCCCTTTGGCTTAACACAGATTTCACATCTTCAACAGAGAATTTTAACTGGTTTAACCAAGAAAACACCAAATCAGCAAATTCAAGTTACCAGTAAAAACAGAGTGTGCTACTAACAAAACTCAAAAGAGTGATCTTTTTTTTTAGATGTCAAAAACAGAGTTTGTGATTCATCCAACACACAATAACATAAGAGCAATGGGTACTTGAAACAGAGCAAAAGCCCTTAACTTTAAACCCAAAAGTTTCAAAAGCTCCAAACTTTTAAAGTGAGGTGGGAGCAGAGATTTACTCGTTCGAAAGGAGGCTCCAAGGGAGACGAAAGCGTCGAGAGTTTGATACGAACGCCGCACACAATAACTGCAATACCGCACATAATCGCCGGCGGCGTCTCTCTCTCTCTGGTCTCCTCTCGTCAACAGTAGATCGAAGTTGCTTTAGTCTGTGCGCCAATAACTCAATTTTAAACTGTAGTTAAAGATGATAAACAAAGCGCCTCCGTAGCATAGTGGTATTGCGTTCGCTTCGTAAGCGAAAGGTCGTGAGTTCGATCCTCGCCGGGGGCTTCATCCTCTAATTTTTGGCTATTTTCAGCCTGATTAACACGAAATCAGATAAAACATTCCATTACTCGGATATGATTACGTGGCGTAATACTAATGGATAGTATCCAAAAGTGCAAAAAGAATAAAATCAAATTAATTGGCCCAAATCTCCTTTTTTTTTATTTTTTTTTTTTTTTTGACAAATGCCCAAATCTCTTTTAGGAGAAGGATTTAGAGTAAAACCCTAAAAGGCATATATATACACATACACAAACATCACAAACAAAATCTTCTTCTTCCTCATCCTCCTTCCCTCTAATCTCAAAACCTTCATAGATTACCAGGTATGATTTCGGACTTCTCAGTTATGTCTAATTAAGTTTCTGCTGTTTCTCTACCACAAAGGTTTTCCCCCTCTTTTCTGAGGGTTCAATTGCAGTATAGTTTAGACCTAACTCTTTTCTCAATATCTAGCCCTTATATAGATCTATAGAAGTTATGCTTAAGCCTTAAATATGCTCACTTTCAATTACAGTAAGCCTATGTAATTAGTACAACCCTACTTGCAATTAACTTTTTATTGTAAAACCGCAAGATTCTCTGGGAATCTAATGTATTATTGCATTAAAGTTTTGTGTAACTGAACATACTCTGTTTGAATTGGAGTATTTGATTACGGCTTGTCTTGTTTCATTCTGGTCTTTGTGGATAAAGAAACAACTCTTTTGTTTTTGTGGTTGTTACTGCTTAGGACTCTGTTTCTGTTCTGTACTCTTTACTAGTTTCTGATTTGGATTAATGCAGAGATGACACCTGTATCAAACGCTCCATCAGTGGATGCACAGATTGTAGGAAACGCCTTCGTTCAGAAATACTACACCCATCTTTATGAAAAGCCTGCTGAAGTTTACAGATTCTATCTCGAGGAGAGTGTGCTTGGAAGGCCTGGTCTTGATGGTAAAATGGTTTCCGTCAAGTCATTGAAAGTAAGTCCCCTGGCTTTAAACTAAGCTATAGTATTTATGTCTTTGTTTAGGTTTTATTTATTTGACGAAATCTTTGCAGGCTATTAATGATCAGATAATGTCTGTTGACTACCAAAACTCCAAGATTCAGATTCTTACTGCTGATTCCCAAGCGTCTTTGAAGAACGCAGTTGTGACTCTGGTCGCTGGTTTGGTGATTGGGAAGGATGGAGAGAGGAAGAGTTTTACTCAGTCTTTCTTCCTTGTGCCGCAGAATGGAAGCTACTTTGTTCTCAACGATGTATTTAGGTACGTTTCTGATGGGTTTGTTGAACCAGAAGCTACCAAGGAGGTTGAGGTTGATATCGTGGAGAGTCCAAAAGAAATTGTCCCTGGTAAGTAGTGTTTTCAACGAATCAAGAACTCGGAAATTTACATTGTTGAATATTGGTTTGATTCACATGTTTGTTGCTACTTGACCAGCAGAGCCTGCAAAAGAAGTTGTGGAGCCGGCTGCTAAAGCTACAAATGAGGAGGAGGTAGTTGTGAATGGAAACAGCAACTTACCTAAAGCTGCCGCTGAAGCAAAACCTCAAGAGGATGCTGGTGTTAAGAAATCCTTTGCAGTGATTGTGAGTCTTCGTTGTGTTTAGTTTCATGTTCTGTTTTTTTTTTCTTTGGAATAAAGTCTAATCTCTAAGTTGATTTCAAAACATATAGGCTGCTCAAAACGGTGCTCAGTTCAATGCTAAAGCTTCACCAGCAAAGCCTAAACCTGTTGAAAAGCCGAGAGTTGCTCCTCAGACCAAAGCTCAAGCACCAGTAGCTGCTCCTCAGACCAAAGCTCCTTCTGCTGGAACCAGTGAACAACCAGCTCAAGGACAAGGTGGTTCCATATTCGTTGCAAACTTGCCTATGGATGCAACTCCAGAGCAAATGTTTGAAACATTTAAAGGCTTTGGAGCTATTAGAAAAGGTGGCATCCAAGTCAGAAGTTACACGGTCAGTTTCTTTAAAATGATCTTTAACTATGAGAAAAAACAATTTGTGTGCTTTCGAAAACTCTTAAAAATCATTTTTGTTTTCAGGAACAAAGAAACTGTTTTGGGTTTGTGGCCTTTGAAAATAGTGAATCGATCAAAAATGTCTTCAAGGTATACTTTTTGCTCATCAAGTTCTCAAACTTTAAGTATAATTCGAAGTTCTTGTTTTTGCTTTTCTGATATTGGAGTGTGTACAACTCTAGGCTCACAAGGAATCTCCAATTTATATCGGAAACAGAAGAGCATCTATTGAAGAAAAACGAGGCAAGTTTCTTAATGGCAATGTTGTTGTCTCCAACATGATAAAACTTTATGAAACATGATAAAAGATGATAATCTTGACTGTTGTGTTTTTTGAATTCTTGTTCAGTCAACAACAATGAGAATGGTGGGAGAGCCTATGTGCGAAACAATGGTAACAATAGGAACGAGAATGGTTACAGAAGGGACGGGTATAGACCTCGGGGCAATGGTGTGAATGGAGGAAGAGGCTCCGGGAGAAACGGGACTGAGAGACTGGGCGGTGATGCCAAAGCTTCTCAGAACGGTCATGGCAATGCTCAGTCCAAAAACTAGACTTATTTTCTTGAAAATCAGTGACTTTTTTGGAAGGTGGAAGGGCTAGAACTTATGATTCTTTTGGGGGAATTTTTTGGATTATAATTGGTTTGAACCCTTGTTCTTTCATCAGTTTAAACCATTTGATTATCCTAAACAACTTGTTAAGTATAACTTAACATGCTCAAATTTGGATTCATTTTAACTGGTTAAATTGTTTAGTATAACTTAACATGACATGAAGGAGTTGAAGAACAACACCAAAGGACATGTAGGAAAGCATGAGAACCACCTACACATTGTTGGATGCTTCTGCTTTCCTACTCAGAACCACGAAAGAAGGATTCTAGAACAACGTGAGTAGTTTTCCTAGAAAGTTTACAGGAATATATCAATACCATAAAAGTTGAAAACGAACAAACTCACACTATTTTCTTGGATGAAAGAAAATAACCAGCCTACTCTGTTTTTTTTTTTTTTTTTGTAACACTCGTACTCTGTTCCACTTTTTCATTTGATGATGACGTGGCTTTAGTGCTCGCATTTTCTGTATCAAACTTTAGAAGCTGATCTCCTAAAGTTTGGTCTATGTTAGAGCACCCCCATTGAGGGTTTATGGGGGGAGTTCACACGGAAATCAAGAAAAAAAATTAATAAAATAACAAAATTCTATGAACCCTTCTCCCTAAAGTTCTCTCGGGTGAACCCCTCTCTCCTGAGGTTCACCACGTGGCGGCCCGGGATTGATTTAGGTTTTTTTTTTTTTTTTAAAATAAAAAAGAAAATCAAAAGGAAAACAAAAAAATTTTAATAATAAAAAATTGATTCAATGAACCCCAAGATGGGGTTCATTGATGTTTATTAACCGTGTTCCGTTCATTAGGTAGTCTCCACGTGGCTTGATATACCTTTGTCAGTTTGTCTTGTCTCTGGTTAAAAGAAAGGAAGGCGTTGTTGTTACTGCTGTGTAAAACAGAGGAAGTCTCATTGCTCTTCATCCTCTGCTGCTTGGGAAACTGAAATAGATTGGAAACGAAAGGTGAATCTCCTTTTTTTTTCTGGAATCTTAGGGTTTGTGTAATCTCTCTTGTCAATATCATGATTACTTTCATGAATTGTTACTTTGTTTGATCGTATGAATTCGGGAATATCCACCTCATTGATCGCCGGCGATTGGTAAATTCTATAGTCTAAAGGATTCGAATTTGAGAAATTGTCTACTGAATTTGATCATCCTCTACTGTAAAGTCTCTGGCTTTTCTTAATTTCTCGATTAAGAACTCAATACCCAGTTATTCAATCTAGATTGATTTGGTAATTTTAGAGTTACCATCAACACAGTGTCTTGTAAAAATATTCATTATGTTCTAGAAAAGTGTTTTCTTTTGCTTCTTCTAGGTTTCACTGTGTCATTGAGTATGTCTTTAACGAAAGCAAGGCCTTTTGTTCTCTCTCTCTCTTTGTTAACTCCTTAGAGAGAGAGACTGTTGTTTTCAGGTTGGAAACTGTTTCTGTAAGCTTTACCTTCAAACTTGTAAGCAAGAGAAGATAATACATAGAAACATGGGAGAACAACCAGATCCATTTACCACTTCCACTCTACCTGATTTCATATCATCCCAAAAGATCGGTAGACCGGTTACTCTTGAAGGACAGAGCAACCGTGGGCATCCTTACTCTGGCCTCAAGAAGAGAGGGCAGTCTAGTCGTTCATGGGTCAAGATTGATGAGAATGGGAACTCGACGGTTCTAGAGCTCGACAAGGCAACTATAATGAAGCGTTGTTCCTTGCCGTCAAGGGATTTGAGGCTACTTGACCCTTTGTTTATTTACCCTTCGAGTATCTTGGGGCGTGAGAGAGCGATAGTGGTGAGTCTTGAGAAGATCAGATGTATAATCACAGCCGAGGAGGTTATTCTCATGAATGCTAGGGATGCGTCTGTTGCTCAGTACCAGTCTGAACTCTGTAAACGCCTCCAGTCTAACCAAAACTTGAATCTCAAAGGTCAGTTGATTTTTTGATATTATTAGCTTTGGTGGCTTTGGAGTTGGTTTAGATTGCTGATAACATAAAGAACTGTTGTATGTTTTGGTTTTCAGATGATTTGCCGTTTGAATTTAAAGCGTTGGAGCTGGTTTTGGAACTATCTTGCTTGTCTTTAGATGCACAGGTATGCCCCCATTTGCCTCTAAGATCATTCTTCAAGATAGTTAAAAGCTCAAAAGCGTTTGGTGGATTTGATTTTAAATAGGTGAATGAGTTAGAGATGGAAGTGTATCCTGTTCTTGATGAACTAGCCTCAAACATCAGCACACTTAATCTAGAACATGTACGGAGATTAAAAGGTCGCCTCCTTGCCTTAACACAGAAAGTTCAGAAGGTAATACACACAAAGAACTCTTCAAAATTTAGAAAAATTGGTACCATACATTGTGATTTTGGGAGGTTTCTTGAAACTTGCAGGTTTGTGATGAAATAGAACATTTAATGGATGATGATGACGACATGGCTGAGATGTATTTGACTGAGAAGAAAGAAAGATCAGAGGCTCATGCTTCAGTGGAGTTAGAAGACAACCTCCATGAGGACTTTGAATCTTCTGGAATAGTTTCCAAGTCTGCGCCGGTTTCACCTGTTGGTTCACTTAGTGGAAACCTTGGGAAGCTTCAAAGAGCATTCAGCAGCGTTGTTGGCTCACATAGAAGCTTGTTAAGCTCCTCTAGCAGTGGAGAGAACATTGACCAGCTAGAGATGTTGCTAGAAGCCTACTTCGTTGTTGTTGATAACACACTCAGCAAATTATCATCGGTTAGATTCTTAAAAATTTTCACAGCAAGATTTTTTTTTTCTATTCAATATTTTGATTTATGATCTTGTGTTTGCAGCTGAAAGAGTATATTGATGATACAGAGGATCTGATCAACATTAAGCTGGTAACAACAGACAAAACCAAGCTTTGTTATTCTTGTCTCATCCCTACTCTCTGACTTTGTGACTATGCTCTGTTTCTTTAGGGGAATGTACAGAATCAGTTGATTCAGTTTCAACTGCTTCTCACCGCAGCAACCTTTGTGGCAGCCATTTTTGCAGCTGTAACCGCGGTTTTCGGGATGAATCTGCAAGACTCTGTTTTCAAGGATCCGACCATGTTCCAATGGGTTTTACTTGTTACAGGTATTGGATGTGGACTTTTGTATTTTGGTTTCGTGTTATACTTCAAGCACAAGAAAGTGTTCCCTCTCTAAAACTTTTTTTTCTTATGTTAGTGAGATCCTTGAGTTACTCTTGTAGCCTTTGTGAAAATGAACAGCTAATAATTTTCAGTGTCAAACTCAGTTTAGGCTTAATCCAAGATTTTGGGTATTGAAAAAGTGATGATAAAAGCCACATAACATATAATCACTTCGCAAATAATAGTATAGATATATTAACAAATTATTGTGTAAATAGGAAATTATAATTTTTTTTCTTTTCATCAGTCTTAACATTATCATACTTGTACAAGAAGTAAAGATGACTTTTTCTCTATTTTTGAGCAAAAAAGTCAAACTCTGATTCTCTTTGACCTAAAACTGCTTGCTTTCCAAACAAGCTTCGCATCATATTGACACTAAAAGTTACATTTTGAAATGTCACTATTTTAAAATTAGTTTAGCTTGAATATGCTTAAATCCTAATGGTGTATATATGACTGAGTTACATAATCTCGGGTCTCTTCCATGGCAGAATAGTATCTTACCCACTGATGTAGGCCAAGAACTTAACTAGAACAGTTGATTTTAAACTACTGCTTGATTACAGAAATAAATCTAAAAGCAACAATACACTAAAAAAGTTGATAAAAACAAAACAAAGCAACTGGTAGTGGTGAAAGCAAAACGTCAAACCGATTTCACTTGGCAACGCAAGAAATCGTATGAACTAGGAACCGTAAGCACAACACTAGCCCACTCAACAGTTCCCCAAACTTCCTCAACATCATTACGCCTTTCAAGCGCAACAACCGAACACCAAATCTCCTTGTAATTTTGAGACTGATCATCATGCTTCTGCTCAAACTTGTCCCACAAAACTAAGAGTTTCCCACCGTAATTAGCTATTGCAACAACACCAACACAACAATACTTGTTCAATACCTCCAAACCTTTGACCATTCTCCAGTCTTTAAGCTTTGTGTTGTACCAAAACAAACCTCTTTTACTACAAGAGTACCTAACATGACCAATCTCACACTTTCTCCCTACCTTGTGTGCTTTTGATGAAACTCCCCATTTACCTTCTTTTGGATTATAATAATGATCAGTCTCTCTGATGCTCTCAACGTAGACCCTTCTCTTGGTCACGTTCATTGTCTTAATCAAAGAGAAGCGGAGCTCAGGGCCAGGGTCAGGTAAAGATTCCCAAGTTTGAGTCTTTGTATCGAAAACTTCAGCCCAACTCGCCGAATCTTCTGCATTGCAACCTCCCATTACATATATTTTCCCATCAAGGGCCCCCGGCGATGACGTTTTCTCGAGCCACTTTCATTCTAGGGGCTTTACGCCATGGGGAATATTTAGGTTCACCCCATGGAGTGAGAACCTTACTATTACGGACCAAGAGTAGGGATGAACTGGGAGATTTTTTGGATTGTCTGAGTCTATAGTGTTTTGAACTAAACTTACCTAGATATAATCCTGGTACACGAGGAGAATATGAAGAAGGTATTGGTACCAACAGAGTGTTTCTTCTGGTAGACTTATTATTCTTCTCCTTCAACTCATTGGTTAGGGTTTGACCAGGTTTTATCCAGAGGCTGTACCACGAAGGAAGATGGTTATCGGGTAACTTTAAGCAGACGTGAAGGACGTGTTCACGTGTTTTGGAGCGATGCCGTGCAAAGTGTAGCTCATTGGAAAAGATGAGAGAGTGGAAGGTCTTGGAGACTAGGGAGAGTTTAGGGTAGTAAAATTAAAATATCGAGTCGACTTATTAAAAATACCAATCAAAATAAACACCCTTTGGTTGTTTTGCTTATGTTTTAGTGTGACTTTGTCTTTTTTTTTTCCATATCATTTTCTATGTCCTGATGAGGCAATAAGAACCGCAACTGCAACAGTGAACATGAAGAGCATACTGGTAAGAAGTATATATGTTCTTCTTGATGATCTTCTGTACTCTCCAAACAGCATTATCCCCCAAAAAGTGCTCACAAGTGGAAGTGCCTGAAACCCCAAGAAAATCAAAAGTATAAAGATTATGTATTTTTATTCTTTTTAATTCTCTCCAGAGAATATGTTACTAGTGATCAAAACCTGAACAGCCCCTGCAGCTGCATAGCCAGCGGTTTGACCACCCATAAACTGAAGACCATTACCAAAACCACAGAGAACTCCAGCCATCAAAGACCATCCTCTACCGTTCCAGTCATTGAGGTAAGCCTTAAAAGAAGATCTTGGGAGACCAAGTATAGGCCAATAGAGAAACTTGATGTTAAGTATCACACCACTCACAAATGAAGAGACTGAGAAGTAGAAGAAAGTTGTGTACACATTGAGTTTAGGTACTCCATGTTTCAAAGTGTGCCATTGATCGTTTGTCGCTAAGTTGAATGCAGGTGAGAAGAGGGAGAAACAGATACCAGCAAAGAAAGTTATAGCTAGTCCAGTTATTGTGCTTTTCCCATTAACCTATAGACACAACTCTTGAGCTTTCAGAGATGGTATTACTTTTTGTTAAAGAAAAGATAAAGTTACTTTCAACCTTTATAGCTCTTTGTTTCTCAAGCTCTATAAGAAAAGCTGCACTCCCTTTCTCCTGAGCTAACCCGTTTGCAGGATTTGTCTCCATTTGGTAGGATGAAACATTCTCTAAACTGAAACAAGAATCAAAGATTAGTTCCAGACCAGAACCAAAGTAAGCCAACACAAAGAACAAGTAGTGAATCTTTAGTTTTAAAAACCTTTTGAATTCTTGGAGTTTGGATTTGTTATCAGCTGCATTGGATTTATAAACAGCTGAGCCTAAACAAACAGCTACCAAGAAACAAGCGATGCCCGGGAAAAGGATTTCAGCTCTGTTGATTCTATCATCCAAGAAATAATTCAACGTTGTTCCTATGCAAAAAAAAGAAATGAAATAACCAAAAATCTCATGTCAGGAGAAGATGATAGTTGAAAAGTAGTTGGAGACTGAAGAGTTTACCAATAACAACAGAGATACTAGCAGTGATGACTTCAGTGACAGATAAACCAACAAAAGCCCAAGCATATTGTGTTGCTAAGGTTCCAAGGTTAAGAACTATTCCTCCAGCCATTGCAAACATCACAGACTCCTTATTATCCTGTCATAACAAACATAAAA
The DNA here is from genome assembly GCA_932364175.1 of Eruca vesicaria subsp. sativa. Lineage (NCBI taxonomy): Eukaryota > Viridiplantae > Streptophyta > Magnoliopsida > Brassicales > Brassicaceae > Eruca > Eruca vesicaria. Next base: position 482,212 of record CAKOAT010752931.1, on the reverse strand, counting down.
TAGCTGCAAGATTTTTATCAAAGAGATGTAACTGACCTGAGAAAGCTGTGCGAGGAAATTAGGTCTGCTTGGACCTATTTGGCCTAGTGTAAACGCTATGGTAACTGCAGCTAACAGGTTTGTGAGTGTGTAGTCAAGATAAATGTGTTGAGGAAGTCGACCGCGTCGTTCGGTTAGAGTCATGATTGCTGGCCATGTCCCTAAGAAGAGCAGAGCCAATAACATGCAAATGATTGCTCCTTCTTTGCTCTCTAACATATACATCTTTCTCTCTCTCTATGGTATATATCTCACAAAAAAAATCTGCATCAAAGAAAAGAAGTGAGACACTTCGGTCATCAAATATTCAATGTCTCGTGATAAAGTGAAACTAGCATGTGTTCACGTAAAGTTTGAAGAAACATAATACAATACTCGTGCTGATACTAGAAGATCTGCATGAAACTCAAACTTCTGTTCCACTAAAGAACATTAAAGATATATATTAAGGAGTCAGGAAAAGGTGAAAATGGAAAACAAAAAAAGTAACACAAAGAGAAAATCTTTTGGGTTCTTAGAGAAGCAACAAGAAAACAGACTAAGATCTTTGAGTAGTACGTGGGTTTCTTGAAAGAGTGTACCTTTTAAAAGCTTTTGTAACATTGAGGAAGAACAGACAACAGAGAAGAGAGACAGGACAAAACAAAACTTAGCTTACCATTTGATTGGTAGATCCAGATTTAGAAAGAACTTAGCTTCACATATTGTATAAAATAAATCTCAAGTTGCGTTATGATTAGTTCCCCTAATTATTGCCAATTATCCTATTATGGAAAGAAAAAAAAGTCGCATGTACTCTATCTTTTTAAGAAGAATTTGAATTTACACAACTTTAATGAGAGAACATAAGACTTGTATGATTTGAAGGGAGAAGAATATCCATTACACCTGAGAAAAATTTATGAACTCTTTTTATAACTTTGAGTCAATTTATGCATATGTCTTCTTCACCATTGATTTTTGTGTTCATTATCTCTATTTGAGTAGTCGCCTAGTTAGGTGTAGGATTCTAGGGAATCACGGATTAGTGAACTAAATATTAGTAATGATCTATTCTTTGATTTTCTCTATCTATCGTTTATTTTACTATGTGTGTTATATTATTAATCACTTAGTGTATAAATCTAAGTTTAATTTTATCCATTAAAGTGGTTTAGGTTATTAAAAATATGGATATAGATAGGTGGTTTGTTTTTAGCCAATGATAGTTGATGCTAAGACGAACCATGAACTTTTCGAATATGATTAGTTGATCACTTATGCTTGTCTTCAATTTCTGGTTCAAAAGACAATTTAGATATTAGAGAATTGATTGGTAAATGATCAGTATTACAGTGGGTAGATCTCGCCTTGTTGTATAAGACTGATTTTACTTGTTCTTTAATTGAGAAGTTGTTTTCATGATCTTGAGACTTTCAAGAAATCACCCAACCTAGCGCTTGTCATATCATCATTACATTCTCGTTTTGAAAACCAGATAAGTTCTACTACTTTTGTATGATTTTGGTTCGGTATGATGAAGCTTCCAAATTGCTAAAATCAATTTTTTTATAAACATGTTTTATTTGGTTTTGATGTTTTGGTTTGAAGTTACGTTTTCTTTTGTCCAACAATAGATCACATCCAACCCATTCAGCACGTCCACAAAATCTTGAAGCGACAATAATTTTACAATATATTCTCATTATGTTAAGTATTATTTTCAGTAAGCATATAACACTTAAAAAGAAAGATGCCATTAACTCTTACTTACATTGCATTGCATACATGAAAGAAAGAAACAAACATAAATCAGAAAAGCCTAAACATGAAGAAAAGCAACACTAGGTGGATGTCTGCTTCAAGGAACTTGCATTCATACGTGGCAAAACTTCATCCGTAGATTAAAATTCTTAACCCCACTTTCTAGTCACACTACTACTGCCTTTTATAGAAACGCGACGACGGAGAAACCAAGTGTGACTGCTATTGAAGTGAGCAAACTCAAAGCATCACTCCCTGAAGGATCAAAACCTCCGGCCGGACCAAACGCAGGAGGTCCTAGAAAGGTCGGTGTCCCTGGAGCTCCTGTCCCTGCATTCCTGTTAATACAAAGTAGGTGAAAACGTAAAACTTTTAAGTCACGTTATCATAAACAAGTTGAAACCAAACACAATGTCTTATACCAAATCTTGAATATAAAGAAACGAAAAGGAACTTTTATTGTCAATGCAGCTGTAGAAAGTGGTTGGTGGCTAGTGTCTTGGTGGTGTGGACGGAATAAAGAATCAAAAATGAAATTAAAATTGCTTTGCCCATTGTTTAATTTAAGTTAATTCAGTAAACATACCCAGGACTTGAAGGATAGATGCAACCAGTAACCACAGCTACAAAACAGAGAAAATTATCAAAAAAATTATTGCAGCTTTTAGTTCATCAAACCAACAAGTTTTGATTTCAAAGGTTTAGTTTATTTGTTTATTTAAGGAGTTACTTGAAGGAAGATTTGGACTGGTAGTAGCAGTTCCTGAGAAATTACAGCTTCCAGGAACTTGACCGGCTCTTTGGAAATAGCTATTCGCTGCCCAATCACAATGGCCTTTGACATTGTTGGGTTGGTAACAAGGACCTTTGTCATGGATTTGGTTACAATCTCCTAAAACTCCACATGCATAATCTATCGTCGTTTGAAGATCTTTCTCTGCAACTCCATCTCGGCATAGACAGTAAGTTGCACCTAGAAGAAAAACGGTTTGAAGCTTGAAACTTCAAGAACAGTATATGATTTGGATAAAAAAGCATTATGATTGGACCATATTGAAAATATTTATTTCTTTTACCGAAGAAATAAAACAGAAGGTGGCAAAGAAACAGAAAGAAAAACTTACTTGAGTAGCCGGTTAAAACCAAGAGAAACAAGAGACCAAGAAGCATTCTCATGATGAACTACCAAAGCTAAAGATACAAGCCAGTGTTGAGAGAGAAGGGGAGAGTTTAAGATAAGAGTTTATAAAAAAGTGACTTGATATTATAAGACCATACCCTGTCTCTAGTTCCGAGGTTTAACCACAGACAAGAATCTGAAATTTCAATGTCTCCAAACTCTCAAGAAATATATATGGTCCATGCTAAATTTCTGAGAATTATATCTGTTTATTTTAATGCCAAAGTTTTTTTTTTGGGGTTCAATTATAATGCCAAAGTTGTAACTATATCATTTATGGGTTGATGCGGTTTAATTATTCCTTTAGTGAAAATATAGAAACAGCATAACCAAAGTCATCGTGCCTCGATCGTGAGACCATAAAGGTATTATGAAAAATTAAAATTCTTAAGTATCTGATTAATGTTCCATCTAAACAATTACGTCGGAGAAAGAAACTTGAGAATTGACACATTTAAGAAAATATTTTTTTAAGAATATATTTTGCATAGTATATGTGCGTTAATGCTAACCTTGCCCAGTTGGCCATCAAGTCGTGTATAGTTGAGTTGGTGCACGCTGCATTCCATGTTTGGTAATTAATAAATACTTTCCTTTCGTATTAGTTAATCATAATTGTTATTTCACAGGTAGTAATATTTTTTGTTTTAAATCTAAAAACGGTAATTATTAACCCAAGTGTCCGGTCAAAAGTTAACTCAACATCGGTTTGATGGTTTCTGCAGCCTGCAGGTTCTGTTTTCTCGGTATGAACGTAACTTGTTATTTCTTTGCAAAATTTAAACTTTTATGCTAGATAATTTTGCGTGCACAAAAAAGAAAATGCTAAATTATCTTGGTTCAGTTTCATTTTTGGTTAAAAGGAGGTTCTATTCAGTTTTGTTATTATATACTCCCTCTAGTTTATTTTATTTGTCGTTTTAGATTTTATATACAAATTAATAAAGTATTTAATTTTACATATTTTCAAAATAAAAACACAATTATATATATACCTAACCACATTTCAATTAATAAAAATATATAAAGTTAATAAATTATGTATTGAAATTATAAAAAGGCATTTATTTTGAAATAAAAAAAATTTCTACAATGACATGTAAAATTTTAAACTATAACATATTTATATGGTAATTTACCAGATAATTTAACTATAAAGGTAATAATGTCAGCAAATTTAATCTAGTAAGACAAAAAATATGTTAAAAAAAAAAAGAAGACAAAGTCAAAACAGAATGAAATAATATTAAAAAGTTAATGAATAACTAAAGTATTTTTATCATTTTTTTGAAACTAGATCAAACACTGATTCAGTATAGCTATTGGATAATTGGTTAGGTTAGATTGATCCAATTGGTCGAATCATATTTTTTATTTTTTAAAAATTATATAGATATATATATATATATATATATTATCATATACACTATATAGACCTAAAAAGTATTTGTACATATGATATATTGTATATTTTTTATTAACTAAAATAAACAATAAATATAAATCTAACTATGTATATATTAAACAAGTGAATATTATGTAAACTGAAATTGAAACCAAATGGTTGACCGTTCAAATGATCATATTTATTTATTTTTATAACTAAAATGCTAACTCAGATAAATATGACAAACTAAGAATAGTACATAAAAGTTAAAATATTACTTTATATTAAAAAAATAGAATTAAATATAAAATTAATTAATAGTGATAATCAACATTAATTATAAAATATTAACTTTCAACTAAAATTGGAAACACATTAATTATATTTAGAAGTTTTAGAATATGGTTTTGAAATTGAACCAAATCACCGATCTTATCAATTTTTAACCAGTTTTATCATTTTTCCAATCATCGGTTGATCCAAATCCGAAATGGACCCGACTTAAATCACGGCTGAACTGGTTAGGTTTTTAAATACTGTTTTTAAGTCAAATGATAATATTTAATGAAATGCTTAATTTTCCAAATTACTACACATTGTCATAGTTTTAAAAGCTAATAAAAACACTAATTTGAATTTGATCATATCTATGATTTATTTTCTGATATATATTTGTTTCCATTTTAGGTAAGAGTTAATCTAAGAACATAAATATTGATGCAAGTTTTTATCTAAGTACTTTTATGTAAAATTTTCTTATATAATACGTTTTAATTCAGTTTTAATATAAATTAATCGAACTAATAAAAATACAAGTAGAATGTGAGTCTCATGTATATTTTTAGAAATTTTCAACGTAAAACCTTCCTTTTCTCCTTTTTGCTTCTTTATTTTTATTTATTTTTTATTTAATATTTATTTAATGTTTATTTGAAAACTTTTTCATATATTTTCAAATATAAGAGGTTTTTATTAGTTCGGAACTCATTTGGTTTTATCCATCAGTTTTTAATTAAAATTTCAGTATCATTGTTCAAAATAAAAACCAAGTACTAATTATTTAATTATTTTGTTTTTTTTTCTGCGAATGCATTTCATAGGATTAGAAAATTACTTTGGAAAACCTTGTCACTAAGGTTTCAATTTCTTTGTGGCCCTTTTTGAAAAAATTATGCTGAATATATTTCTATTTATAATTATATTTTATTTGTTAAAGAGAAGGTGACACTTTAATGTCATTAATTGTCGTTGCTCACTTCAAAATTAAAATGGTTCTAAGTAAAAAACAAAACCACTATATGTACCTTCCGAACTTAGATTTACCTCCCAACAAAATGCGTTCTCATAACCCAAATGATTTTAACACCTTCCAAATTTTGAGCTTATTTTTCTTCATAGTTATAGTATTTTGCCATCAAATAATACTTGTCGTAGCCAGCAAATACTAGTGTAATATGATCACATGAATATTGAGAAAATAGATACAGGTTCAGTAGTGCTTACACTTGTTTATGACATCAAGTAAATTACTTGCAGTGATGAAAAATCAAAGAATTTCGCTGACTTTTAGTGCATAATTGATCATTCTAGGACCGCTCCATGTCTAGTCCGTTAGAGAGGACAAGAAAACGGTTATGTATATAGGCTATGTGACTTGCGTCGCAAAATAAAAAAAATAGTTATCTCTTGTGTTTACGGATCAGATTTAGATGCAGCATATAAACAGTAACTAAATATAAACAGTAACTAATTAATTAAGTAATTATATAGCGTTTAGCTACTCACATCGATGTATAAACTTCAATACAGCATATGTGACTCGTGTCGAAAAAAAAAAATGAACACATTGACGATTGATTAATCAATTTAGGCATGAGTATAACGCCTACACAAATATTCATAATGCTATCCGAGTATTAAACATAGGAGCATTAGCTACTAACTAAAGTAAAAGAAGACAAAACAGTACATCTTATTTAGCTTGTTATAAGAGTAAATGACATACAATGATTGTCTAATTAAGTGACACAATATTCAACAAGATCAACTATGATAATTAATCATAACTTTAAAACACTCATGCCTCCTACGGGTTCATTTTTATACTAAGAAGTAGATAGAGAGATACAAGCAATGAATTTAGTCACATTCACATAGCCACCCACAAAAACCCTAACCCAAGAATCTCTCCCACAATTAATCAAGAATAATTTTTTTTTGTTCAGAATTTGAGAGTTATTTCACTTCCATTGATATTACTCTGATCTTCACCTTCCTCCCTCAGAGCAGCCAAACCTTTTCCCTCTCCACCACCACTCTCGAGAGACTTCCCTTCATCGGTGGCACTGTCCGTTAACTGATGATGAGCTGAATCACTGGACGCGGCGCCACCGCCGGATGAGCCGTTAAATGTTTGGAAGTGTTGGTGATGGAGCGGCTGCTGTGTAGGCGGAGTTGTGTAGAATTCTTGAGAGGAGCAAAAGTGTTGTGGAGGCTGCGTCGCCGCGTTGCCATGGTGGTGGTGAACTTGGTGGTGGTAGAGAGTTGGAGTGCCCCCGTGTGCAGTGGTGTACTCTGGTGGAACCCATATGCCACCAAGGACCACTAAATGAGGACCTTGTCCACTTGATGTTTGTGGGCTTGGGCTTGGTCTTCTTGTGTGAAGCCGATATTTCTTTTTAAAAGTAACATAAAGTACCAAGTTATTAGTTAAAAAAGCTCATAAAACAAGTAGCATATTGTGGTGGCTTGTCATGGAGGTTACCTGGAGATGACTTTTGACTTCATCGTTGGTCAAACCATCAACTTTCATAAGCTCCCTTATCTGTTTTGGTGTAGCCACTGCAATAATATCCCAAAACACCATACATATAGTTATGGATTTAATTCAAACTAGATCATAACCCGCCCGACTGGGCGGGTATTTGTTTTTATGGTATATATAAACATTTCAAAAATTACAATCTAATGGTTCCAATTTGACTAAGTAATAGTACATTATTTAAACATTGTATTTCATCACTGTATTGTGTAACAGGGGCGTCGCAAAATATTATGACCCGTAAACATTTTATTAATAGTTTATAAATTTTTTTTTTGCTAAATTTGGTGCAAAGTTATATACATTAAACAATTTATTCAAATTTTTAAGTTAATTTTTTAATGAAGAATTGAAAGGCTAGTATATCACTGTTAAAAATTTATAACAGTAGTCAATATAAATTATATAAATAAAATATATATTATTCTTGATTTATTTTAAATACATTTAAAACATGAATACATATATGTATAAATAATTTTCAGAAATAAAATAATATCAATGATAGAAACCCAAAAACAATAATAATGATACTTTGGGCCGCAATAATCTTTAGTTTAATAAATAAGCCCATTAGATTTGTAGGCTATCCTTGTTTCCAATCATTATAATTTTAAATACCTATTCATGTTTCCAAACACTAATTTTTTGTACTTCAGCTTTAATAGTATAGAAGATATCAAATCATTTCGATTCAAACATGAAGATTCTATTTAATTTGATATAGGAAAAAAGTTTCTCAGCTACACGAAGTTTAGACTAATATGTTGGAAACCATCCAATGTATAAAAATGTGTCAAGAACTACACGAAGTATATGTTAATACATGCTACATGTACGAAGTAAATGATATTATGGTGGCAACATCACAATCGGATTTAATTGTTCTTAAGCTAAGTTAATGGGGTCAATCCGTAATTTATGAAACTTAATAAACTTAATTGATTTTAATTATTAAAGTTATTAAAATTAATAAACTTAATAAACATAATATTTTTTAAAACTTAATAAAATTAATAAACTTAATAAAATTAATATTTTTTGTTAAACTTAATAAATTTATTAAACTTAATAAAATTATTAAACTTCATAAACATAATAAACTTAACAAACTTAATAACTTATAAACTTAATAAGTTATTAAACTTAATATACTTAACAAACTTAATAAAATTAATGATTTATTAAGTTTAATGCATCTTATTAAGTTCTTAAAAATTATTATGTTTAATAAGCTAGAAGCCTAAAACTAGTAAACAAAATAATTTAATAAATTTATTAAGTTTAATAAGTTTAATAATTTATTAAATTATTATGTTTATTAAGTTTGCTAAGTATATTAAGTTTAATAACTTATTAAGATTATAAGTTGTTAATTTTGTTAAGTTTATTAAGTTTATGAAGTTTAATAATTTTATTAAGTTTAATAATTTTTTTAAGTTTTTTTAAAATATTATGTTTATTTTTTTGTTAAACTTAATAAATTATTAAACTTAATAAAATTATTAAATTAATAAATTATTAAACATAATATTTTTTAAAAAAACTTAAAAAAAAATTATTAAACTTAATAAAATTATTAAACTTCAAAAACTTAATAAACTTAACAAACTTAATAACTTATAAACTTAATAAGTTATTAAACTTAATATACTTAGCAAAGTTAATAAACATAATAATTTAATAAATTTATTAAATTATTAAACTTATTAAAATTAATAAATTTATTAAATTATTTTGTTTATTAGTTTTAGGATTCTAGCTTATTAAACATAATAATTTTTAAAAACTTAATAAAATTTATAAACTTAATAAGATTTATTAAACTTAATAAGATGTATTAAACTTAATAAATCATTAAGTTTATTAAGTTTGTTAAGTATATTAAGTTTAATAACTTATTAAGTTTATAAGTTATTAAGTTTATTAAGTTTATGAAGTTTAATAAATTTATTAAGTTTAACAAAAAATATTAAGTTTATTAATTTTATTAAGTTTAAAAAATATTATGTTTATTAAGTTTATTAATTTTATTAACTTTAATAATTAAAATCAATTAAGTTTATTAAGTTTCATAAATTACGGATTGACCCCATTAACTTAGCTTAAGAACAATTAAATCCGATTGTGATGTTGCCACCATAATATCATTTACTTCGTACATGTGGCATGTATTAACATATACTTCGTGTAGNAGTTTATTAAGTTTCATAAATTACGGATTGACCCCATTAACTTAGCTTAAGAACAATTAAATCCGATTGTGATGTTGCCACCATAATATCATTTACTTCGTACATGTGGCATGTATTAACATATACTTCGTGTAGTTCTTGACACATTTTTATACATTGGATGGTTTCCACCATATTAGTGTAAACTTCGTGTAGCTGAAAAACTTTTTTCCTTTGATATAATATGGGGGGGGGGTTATAATATGGTTACGTTTTTTCGAGCAAAGGGATTAGTATATTTATGTTTAATATATTTAATTCAATCTGAATCGAAAACATAAATTTATTTTGAAATTCACTATATTTTCATTGATTATGAAACTTATTAATTTTATCGTGTCAAGTCGATCCATAGTATAATTCTAGTTATCATATTTTTTATCAACTGAAAAGCTATAAAATTTCTCCATCTAAAACTAAATTTGTGTCAAACCAAAATCAAGACAAATCGATCCATACTAGTTTGTTTGCTCACTTCAAAATATCAGAGCAAAACCCCAAACGAAATTTGGATATATATGAGATTCCTAAAGATAAATTCAAATAAACTAGTATGAATCAAATATGGTTTCATTCTAATTAATTAATAATTATGTTGAACCTACAGCAAACTAAAACATAATTTTAATGTACTGATTTGTACCTTGAGAACCACCAAGCATTTGAAGAGCTTGGACAAATCTCCTGTGCAAATCCGGCGACCAGCAACGCCGTGCCTTTCTATTACTTTGACTTGTTGTAGAAGCAACTCCATTGCTATTCGAATTGTTGTTATTATTGTTGTTGTTACCACTATTTATCATGCTCTCATGATCATTGCCATGGTCATTAGTATGTTCATTGGTCGGAGAGACCCTTTTGACCTCCGTAGATAGAGCTAATTCAGGCAAATGTTGTTCCTTAGAGAAAGGATGAAAAGCGCCACCCCCATTTCTTTGTTTCGCATCAACATGTCCGAGTTTGGGACTACTAGCAAGCTCGTCTTTGGGAGACTGATCTATAGTTGGATCAATGTTTTTAGGTTTGGTTTCAGGTTGGCTCCAAAGCTGGGCAGTCGTCATCCAATTATTCGCCTTTTCGGGTTGGTTTCTTAAGGGTATGAACTCTTCAAGAACCGGTCTTGTGACAACACTCTGGGTGTTGTTATTACCATTTGCTCGATATGCTTCTAACTGTTGTTTGTAAACTTCCACAGCTGAAAAGATATTTAAAAGTAATTTGAAACACATGAAATTCATAACCTTTAAAGCACTTTAGTTAAATTTGTTGATTTCAGTGATGGGATGGGAGGAATTAACAAAAGTTATTCAAAGAATTCAAAAGCACGCTCTGATTTTCATGAATGAAATTCTTAAATTAATGAATAAAGATCTTTTGAAAAAGTAAAGAAATTCAAAAACTCTTTTAGGCGTATGTAATAATATTATTATTAACTAGGTTTCTGTTCTTGTTTTAAGACTTTTTATTATTTTATGGCAAAGGGGAGATTTTTCAGTTCATATTATACAATACTAGATAGATGTATATCTAAATATTTGTTAGTGGATATATATGTACCATTGTTAAGGAGCTGCATGCAAAGAGGGAGCTCGCGCTTGAAGGCATCGATCTTAAGACGTTCTTGTTCGAGGCGAGAAAGAAGATCTTCAAGTTTTTGTGTGGTTTGATCGCTCTGAAAATTCTCTCCAAAGGATTTCAAAAGCATAGAGTAGCTTTGTGGCTTGCAGTCCAAGCTTAGTTCTGATGAGGAAGCCATATATATTGCCTATATAATCTCTATATATATGTGTATGTAAGAGGGATATCTATTATTGTTTTTGGCTATATATATAGATGATCAAGGAATCAAGAAGAATTTGTAGCTGTTTCAAGTTTCAGATGATAAGTATATGCTGAAGATTTCTTAAAATATATATTCAGTGATTTCGAGGGTTTGTGAATATTAGGGTTTGGAGAAGAGAGGATGAAGAAGAAGACAGAGGAAAAAAGGGAATAAAATGTTGGGTTGTGGACACTAGGAGGATCACGAGGAGGTTCATGTCCTTTTTAGATGGCTCAATTTAAAGGGCTGGATGGAATAAAGTGATCTGTCACCATACACATATACACACATATTATATATATAGAGAGAGAGTCGGGAAATGTTCTAGAGAGAGAGAAGCGTCTCCCTATTAGAAATGGTTACTATTCTCTAATGAGTCAATGGCAATGAGTGTGATTCTCAAAAAAGCCTAAGGCTTTATATGCTACCCATACATATATGTTTCAGCTTACTTAGAATACTTACTGGCTTTTAAACTGTATATTTTGGATACAAATTGAAGATTTGATTGGTAAACAAATTTTTATAGCTGCGCAGCAAAACATGTTTGAACTGTTAGGAAAAATCGATGCAGTTAGAAAACTAGAGTTTTATCAGCGGTATTATTTTAGATTCAACTAGATCTTGATCTATGTATCCACACGGTTATTTTTCCTACATCTAAAAATATTAATGATTATATTTCAAAATTTATGTTAATTTTCTTTTTTTGCTAAAAAAAATTCTGTTAAGTTGTAAATGTCTTTATTATGTTTAACTCTATTATAGATGGTACTTTCACATTATTTTGACAAAAAAAATTCTAAAACTCTAAATATTAGGAAAATGTGTTGACAGATGTGAATGTGAGAATATAATATTTGTAAATTTAGTTGAAGGTATATCAAGTTTCATTTTATGTTATAGGAGTAGATGGTGTTATATAGATAAATTTTAATTATTAGATTTATTTTATAATTTCAGTTATTATTGTGGTAAATGCTTAGATATCTAAATAGCAAACAATTTGTTAGATTTTAAACTGATCAATTGTAAATATTTTCTTTGAAAACTGTAAAAATAACACTGTATTAGATATTCGTGATTTTAGGTGTTCTAAATATATAGTGTTTTCATAAATATTATTCGGTTTGTTTGTATTGTTTAAAAGTAATATAATAGTTATAGAAATTTTGATGGTTATTTCCTCAAAAATATATAAAAAATGATCTTACAATTATTTTGATATATATTTCAGAAAAGATTTGATTTTCTTAATTTTGATTTGTCCAACATACTAATCGATAAATTTGGTTTAAACTTTTTAAAATTTTGATAAACATTTTAAGGAATGGTCTAAATGAAAAAAATATTTGATTAAGGAATGGTCTAATTGAAAATATTACACATGAAATAAATTATGACTTTTGTTTTAATAGTATAGATTATTAAACTTATATAATGAATAACATATTAAATATTATTTTAGCTTTATTGTGCGTGTACATATTTTGATCTTAACTTTGTAAATAGTAGTTTATTTTCATTAATATATTTAATACAAAATAAAAATATAATAATTTAATGTCGTATGTCATAAGTTATGGAGAAAACATGTTTCAGAAATGAAAAGACTTATATGAGAATTTTTTTAGCTAATTTATATGAAACGTATGAAAGTTGTGTTTGTATATATAATTTATAAGGTCTTTATAGGTTTTATGGTATTCATTATTTTTTCTAGTCACCGAAAGTATATACAGTCTAGATGACTATACAAATTCATATTTTTATTCAAGATATAAATATATATATAATGAACAAAAATAATTTGTATGGTCTATAGCTCATTAATTTGCAAATATATAGTAGCTAGACAATTACATGTTTACATATTCCATATTTATGTCCAAAATAAATAGGTTGAAGATAAAATTTTTTTTTAACGACATCAATAATGCAATACAAACCCATGGAGGGACGGTTCAGAAACAAATGAAGAGGTTGAAGATAAATTTAAAAAATAACATAATATCTGAAGACATTTTTCTTTAATTTAATTAATAGGAAGTTTTCTTTATTAAAAAGTAAATACGGCTTGACGCGGGAAAATAAGCAGACTTTTTTATCACAAAATAATAAGCAGAATTAGCTGTTCAAAATTACAAGCAACAAATTTTTCTATGATGTTTTCACTTGTTGCCATCAAGATTTTGCCACATTTTTTTCGGTAAAAATGAGATATTGCCACATGTTAAACTTCCTATTAATTAAATTTGCCGCATGTTTCATTTGGCGGTTAGGACATATGTAGACGATATGGCTTTTGCTATCATACCAAAAAATCAACTATATGGTCTAAACTATTTTGAATATACTCAAATCGTTATATGAACTTTGCAATAGCTCAATATCATATACTTAGTAAAAAGTATTTATGGCTCAACTTAAATCTTCAAACTACGGACAACCACTTGAGTGTTGTTTAACTTATTATGCTTAGTTTCTAATCACTTCTTTTATCAAGAGTATATTTTAATACAAAATTTAAATATATTTTTAATCTAATTTCATTTGAAAGAAAGAGAAAAGAGAGGCTAAAGGAAAAAAGAGGAGGATATAAAGCATCAGAGTCGAGAGAGCAAAAGGGAATATATGGAAACTTGTTATAAAGAACAAACGGGTAAGAAAAAGCTCTAAACTAGTTTTATTAAAGCGATATATTTGTTTAATCCCTGATTCCGCTTTTTGTTGGTTTACCAGTTCTCATAGCTTATACTTTTGTGAATTTAGTTTGAAGTTTTGTTACTAAAATATGTTTCCTAGCTGTGCTACTGCTATATATATTGAAGAAATTAAGCTGTTGACAGAACATAGGTTTAAGCTAATATTTCTTGTTCGAACATTTGTTAAAGAAACAAACATTTTTTCAATAATGTATGGAATCACCACTGCCATATATGAAAGGAATCACTGGTAAACGTTTGGAGCATTTACGGTAATTTAGAGTCGTTGCCTAAAAAACATAATATTCTTCCACCACCTATATGTTTTTTTTTAAAATTAAAATACTGAGATTCAAAAGAAATCAAAGAAGCATATACCAGGAAGCGAGATTTTTATATTTATAGTCGCACGAGATGGAGAGGTAACGATTGATCACTTATTTTCTAAATCGAATTAAAATAAAGATGAGTAATTATTCTAAAATTTAGTGGATGCAAAAGAGAGAACGAAAGGGAACATCTGATTTAACTGATTACCATAAACTAGGACAGATATTCACATAAATAAATAATATTGAAAGAGACCTGAGAGTCGCAGAATCTTCCCACCGGGCTTTAGTGAAGTGGCCAGGAAGGTAAAAGATTCTTGCTTAGAAATAATTTAAACCTTTTTTATCACATTTTCTCGCTCGCATTCTTTCATATCTCCATATATTGCATTGTGTTTCAAATGTAATTCTTAGGTTCTATCGAAAATTAAACAATGAACTAATTTGACATACCTAAAAGAGTTGCTTATAGCTATAGTCTTTAAGAAACAATGGATAACTAGACTTTTGGACATCTATGAATTAATTAGAAGATACAAAACTGAATAGATGTTTAATATACTTTATATGTTATTTCAAGATTTTTAATTATTAAAAGATCGAAATTCTTTTCGAAATCTCGAATAAAATAAAACACAATACTCAGTTTTCATTAATTTAACTAGTGAAACCTAAACTATTCTTGTTGTTGTCAATCTTCAGTTTAAACAGAAATAAGTTAAATGGTTTTGCTCTATCTAGAGAAATTAGTTTGCAAAAGTTACATTAGGGAACAAAGTTCTTTACCAAACAACTCGTGTGAGAATTCAACTATAAATGGAATCAAAGGTCATGAAATAAAAAGGAAAAATTCCATAAAATATCCCAACTAAATTTCTTAGAGTTTTTTAATACCCAAAAATTTTCGGTATTTACCAATACCCCAATTATCTATTTTATTTATTTTAATATACAAACTTTTAAAACTGTATCCTTTTTATTATTCAAACTTTTTTTCTTGTAATCAAAAGTACTAATATATTTCAAAAGAAACTAAAAAATAAGTCTAAGAAAAAATATTAAAAAAATCTAATTTTATTTAAAGATTTATGAAAGAGGGTAAATAAATTAGCGATAAAATTTTAATTTTGAAGGAAAAATTAAATTTGTTTTCTGTTTCAGAAAACAAACTAAATTCAATATTTAAAACTGAAAAATTTTGTTACAAAATTTAAGATTATACATAGTTTAGTTACTTTTATTTCTCAAATATAATATAAAATTAGAATTTTCTGAAAATTGTTTTCTGAATTTTTAGAGATTTTTTTTTTAAAAAAAATTGAAACTTAATAGTAATTTAAATTAAAATAAACAAATTCTGATTATTAGAATGGGTATAGTTTTAAAATTTATATATGAAATGAGTAAATTAATTACTTGGAGATATTAAACTGGATAGTGCAAAATTTTGGTTATTAAAATGCTCAACGGAGATTAGTTAGGGTATTTTTATGCAATTGTCCAAATAAAAGTTATAAACCTATATATCCAGGATTAAACATGATACATATGAGAGATTAATTGGAGAAGGCTGGATCTCAATAAGGGCGGAGACATCTTGAATCTAGATTATGTACTGCATACTAATAGTTTTTATTTGCTTGATATAGATTCTAAACTTTCGGATTAAACATTTTTATAGTGTTGACAAAAAATATATTTATTTTCATTATTTAATCTGTTTTATTGGTGAACTAGCCCATTGGCATCTAATCCCACATCTAATCTTCGAACAGCCGACATGCATATCCTAAAATTTTGCATATCCACTTCAAACATTTCACATGTCTTTCTTCAAATTATTTCAAACTATAGTTATATGGTATATTAGTCTATTAATGTATGTGCACATATTTTCTTATCTTTATCCTTTGGTTGTCTATTTATAGTTACCCATAACTTCGAACCTTTAATTTAGGTTTTTATGTACTATCTATTATAAATCCTAACTAACAAATAATTATTTATATCACGATATCATTCCTGCCCTAGGGTTTAAGCAGTGAATACAAGCTATAGATTGGAAATATCTCCTCTTACAAAACTCTGCATACTGAACCGATCCGGTTCATCTAAATTAAAGTCAGTTTTAAAGTGTTAAAATACTCAGGATTATGTCTGGTATAGTCTATAATGGGGAATGGCTGTCAAGAACTTGTAGTCGAATTTTAACAAATATTTTTTTCTTTTTGCACATAAAGTTGTATTGATCGGCAACACTATATATAGGACCAGAGCAAATCTTAATCCTGAAACACTGAAACTGAAGTCTAGATCAGTCCCGGTCGAAAACCACACGTAATATATTATGAGTTATTCTTAGGTTCACCCCCTATGGTTCGAAGATATTAAAAACAGAATATAACCTAGAGGTTCACCAACCAATAAGATTGTGTTATTTCATATTTGATATTTTTTTTAAAAGGAAATAAAATCTTGTTAAGTTATATTATGTTTTTAAAATAAAAATAGAAAAAAAATTAATATTAAAAAAACGAAAAAAAACTTAAAAAAATTATTTAATACTAAAACACTAAACCCTTAACCCTAATCCTAAACCCTAAACCCTAATACTAAACCATAAAATCTAATCATAGACCATAAACCCTTGGATAAATCATAAATCCTTTGGAAAAATCTTAACCCTTGATTAAATTAATACTAACCAATTATACTGTTTTTTTATTTATTTTTATATTTTTATTTTAAACACATGTTTTTATTTTAAAGATATATTAAAAGATTTTTGTTTTAAATTGCTTTTTGCAATTATTACTGTTTTTATTTTATTTTATCTTTTATTTTATCTTTTATTTTATCTTTTATTTTAAGACATAATATAATGTTAAAATATATTTTTACAGAATTTTTTTTCGTTTTTTGTAAACATTATTATTCTTATTTATTTTGTTCTAGTTTTATTTTAAAAACATAATATAATTTGACAAGATTTTGTTTCCTTTTTTAAAAGATATCTTTTCTATTAAAAGAGAAGTACCAAATTTATCTACTATTTAGAAGTCATATTGGACCATGTCATTAATTATTTAATTTGACATATTTGATTGTTACATTGTCAAATATATATTATTTTAAAAATATCTTAATAATTAATAAATATATTAATAATAAATGAATTTAAATACAAAAAAATTTGTTGAAAAAATCTAACAAGATCTTACCAAAAATTTAAATATTTTTTTTTATAAATACGTATTTCTTTATTTACTTATTAGATATAATTATAGTTAAAGCTAAAATATAAATCATGTATTTAAAAATTTTAGTTATATATTTATAAAATAAAAAATATACCCGCACGAATGTGCGGGTGAAACTCTAATTAAATATAAAATAACACCATCCTATTGGTTGGTGAACCTAAGAATAAGTCATATATTATCCCAAACCTCTACTTATGTAACCAAACAAATTTTGATATGCAAACAATATAAAAATATATAAACGATGAAGGGAACGTAACTTGGACTACTCGTATCTTTACCCTCTTTTGGAGGCCATAAAAGTAGAAAAATGAACTCTTTTGCAAGCCGACAAAGAAAAAAGAGTCTTTTGAAAAATGTATAGTTTTTGACATAAGTTTTAGTGACATATATGCTTGTATTTCTCTATTATTAGATAGATTTTTTTAAATAAAAAAAAATGTCTAATTTACAAATTAAGTCACCATATATGTTTTTTTCTCCAGCGGATCAAGTAAACCGAACAGAACTGATATGAGTCAAATGGAGAGAACGAAAACACTGGTTATGTAATAAGTATATAATATACTGAAATCAAAGAATAACATGTAAAAAAGAAGAAGAATATAAGATAAAGGAGAGTGTGAAATATTCGGGGGTCCGTATTTTATACAGACAAAGGGGATATTCAGACAGAAATCAAAATTAAGAAGTAAGTCGAAACGTGTCCATGAGAGAATCTCTTTTGTGCGTGCTTTGCATGGGATGCTAAAAAAGAAACAACTCTTTACTTTTCGTCAAAATTATATTAAAAAAAAACTAAATTCATTCCCGAAGTAAAAGAAAAGAAAAGAAAAGAAAAAGAGGTAACTAAAGTTGGATTCTTAAGAAGAATCTTTAGAAAAGTTAAGGGTTGGAGTCTTGCAGATGAAGATTTTAATTGGTTTGAACAAATGCGACCAACCAATCAATATTTTCCAAGGTTTACTGTTATTTTATTTTCTTATGTTGTAATATGATTAATTTATTTTATATTCAGAAACTAAAAGGTTATTTTTCTCGTGTTATAATTTTAGGGGTAATGTATTAGTTTTTATTCAATAAAAAGTTTATTCAAAGAAGATAGATGATGGAATTTGAGACTAATAATACAAAAGGGAATTTCAAAATGACTGGTTAATGTGTTGAGGGAATGAGGTACCTTCTGTTTTTTAAGAACACACCTTTTATGTTTATATTTTTAATTTTCGCCAGCTTTAACTTTTCATGCAAAGTCCTGTATTGCTATTATCCTATTATATCATCTGCATATTCTAACATGATAGATTTTTACAGAACACATGAGCGAACAATCCAACATAGATATACGTGTATATTCGTGGCTATGTGTATCTATAATATACATATATGTACATCCAGGACTTTGCCCCATATGAATTGTTAAAGTAATATTTTCATTGATTTTTTTGAAAATTTTATGATTAAGTGTTAAAATCTAGAGAAAATAGTTTTTTTAGACCAAAATCATTAGGAAGTTGTCCCTTTAATCTAATCCCATTTAGTTATTGTCCCATTAGGTTAAGTTTTTTCTAAATGGCAATAATACCCTTAGAACAATTTAATAATTCGTAATTATAATTAGAAAATAATAATAAAATTATTATTTTTGATTAAAAATTTGTATTAGAAATTAAAANAGAGAAAATAGTTTTTTTAGACCAAAATCATTAGGAAGTTGTCCCTTTAATCTAATCCCATTTAGTTATTGTCCCATTAGGTTAAGTTTTTTCTAAATGGCAATAATACCCTTAGAACAATTTAATAATTCGTAATTATAATTAGAAAATAATAATAAAATTATTATTTTTGATTAAAAATTTGTATTAGAAATTAAAAAAAAAAAAAATTAAAAAAATTAAAAAATTAAAAACAATATATTTTCGATTTGATCATAAAGTATATTCGAAATTAAAAAAAAAATAAAACTTAATAATTCGTAATTATAATTAGAAAATAATAATAAAATTATTATTTTTGATTAAAAATTTGTATTAGAAATTAAAAAAAAATAAAAAAATTAAAAAAATTAAAAAATTAAAAACAATATATTTTCGATTTGATCATAAAGTATATTCGAAATTAAAAAAAAATAAAACTTAAAAAATAAAATAAGATATTTTTGATTTAATTAAAAAGTATATTTGAAAATAAAATAAAAATTAAAAAATTAAAAAAACCCCATATTTAAAAAAAATGGAGTTTTAAATATGATAATAGAATATTCTCTAAGATATTCTTGCTATATTTTCGGATCTAATAATATTTATCCGTAGAATTCAGATTCTACAAAACGTAGAACTGTGTAAAAAGATATGAAATCAGTTTCTACGTGTATTAGAACGTTGTGCGAATTTAGATTCTGACTTCTACTTGTCTTAGATTTAAGTACGAATTTAGATTTCAACTTCTACTCTTCTTAGAACTATATGATAAGCGTGGAATGTGTATTCCAAACTATTTTAGATTCATGTTATCTCCGTAGAAAACATATTCTACAATTCGTAGAAATAGTGAAAAAAGTAGATTCCGTATTCTAATCCGTAGAATACATATTCTAATTTCGGTAGAATAGATATATGAAATTATTATTTACATATTTTTAAAACAAGAAAAAAATATCACTATATAGATATAGAGATTTCATCATTATGTACTATTTTTTTAAAAAAATTTGCTACATATATCTATTTTTTTTAATAATTTCGAAAATACATAAAGGGCATTAAAGTCAAAATTGGTACAAAATATAATTTAGCCTAAAGGGACAATATCCAAACCTATTTGGTCTAAAAAAACAGTTTCCCCNAAGAAAAAAATATCACTATATAGATATAGAGATTTCATCATTATGTACTATTTTTTTAAAAAAATTTGCTACATATATCTATTTTTTTTAATAATTTCGAAAATACATAAAGGGCATTAAAGTCAAAATTGGTACAAAATATAATTTAGCCTAAAGGGACAATATCCAAACCTATTTGGTCTAAAAAAACAGTTTCCCCTAAAATCTATACTAGTGCCCCCCATGATTTTAAGTTCAAATTCTATGTTGTCCCTGATGAACTTTCTGTCTGGCTCCGCCCATGTGTACATCAATTGTGTGTATAGTTTATGTTCTAAAATTTTACATAAATATTGAAGAAGTCGAAGGGTCAAGTATGTAAGTCCACGTGAGTATGGGACCTCTGTGGTTGAGCGTAAAGGAAACAGATTTAGAAGGACAACATCTTCATTTTTGATCCACATGTTGTACATGTTGTACGAAAGTAAATCATATTGTTTTTGAACATCCACACAGCGGATATGAACTCTTACTTTTAACTTATGCGTTATACCTCCCATTAGAACTTAATATGGCTCCTCCAAAGTATAAGATACTTCATATTAATTAAAACTGAATTGTAATTGTTAGATGCACGTTAAGGTTAAAAATCAAGTGATGATGAATGCATTGCCTGATGATGTATTTATTTAGATCATATTGTAGTTTTTAATGTGGAAGTGTTGACATATTCTTTTGATGGTGTTCGTCTCCCATAATGAGTATGTTATTTGGACTCTAGTAACTTTAATAATAAGGCGAAACTTGGACCTGAACAAAATATCAGTTGCTCAACTAGCGCATACAATAATGGACCACACTCGTGATTTTCTAAAGATGAGTTTTAAAAATAGTACGATACATAAAGAATGTAAGATTTTCAGTTATAAAATTCTTTCACCACGTGTAAATATTGACAATATATCAAAGTTAACAGCTATGCTATTGGTTTATATATATTAATAAAGAAGGAGATAAACAAATGGGGATGTAGCTCAAATGGTAGAGCGCTCGCTTTGCATGCGAGAGGCACGGGGTTCGATACCCCGCATCTCCACTATATTGCTTTTTGAACTATTTAGGTCTGTCAGTTTCTGAAAAAACATTCATCAATAAAACTTTTTACACACTTCTAAGTTTCCAGTTTCTCTCTCAGAAAAAGAATACTTTCCATCTCCCTCATAAAGGTTTAACACATTCAGAGACTTATTAATAGTTTAAATACATTTTCCACAACAATAAAATTTCAAAAGAAGTAATCTCGTTTACAAAACTAAACAGCAAACAAAAATTGGATGAGTGAAATATATAACTACAATACTGTTCCAAAGCAAATACTATTAAAAAGGGGGGAAAAGGAAAGAAAAATGAAAGAATATTGAATCTAGTACTGTGTTCTTCTCTACTCATAGCTACATCTTCCACTCTTACAAAACCTTCTTCAAGTGTTCTTTCTTCTGTCAGAGATAAACAAATAATCTCTCTCAAGAAATTTGCAGGAGGCATAGTTTGGATCTGTTTAGAACAAACAAACAAACAGACTGATTCATCATTGGTGGCTCAGGATTTGATTTAGACACCAATCAACAAGTAAAGAGAGAACTCACCAGTGAAAAGACAGGGTAGTAGTGACTACTAATTGAGTGTTGTTTGTGTAGTGAAAGAAGAATATCTCTTTTTGAGTTATTTTTTGAGAAAAGGTTTTTGACAGACAAGAAGTCTTTGGTCGCTGCCGTCTTGAAGATCAATCACTCGTGCTTCCCAACGCACTCTAGTTGCCATTGCACGTGCCATCTCTATCACTCCCAACTTGTCGCTTATCACAACCCATCCCTATATTAAACCAATCACACAAAAGGTCAAGTGTTTTTCTTTAGTATCTTCTTGTGGAAAATCAAGAATGTGTGTGTCTATATGTAAACCTCAGGGCGAAGAATCCGATCCATCTCCAAGAATAAGTCCATTATACTACACCGTTCTGAGCTAAGATGTGTCAGTAGCTCGTTGGCATGAAGCATGTCATATGTTCGCGGATACGTTGGGAACGGTTCACACCTGCGTGGTGAACAAAGATAAGTCTGAAAGATTCTTCTTTGAGGAACTTCAGAGGGGACAAAACACACTCACCAGTCATGTAGAACACCGGCAAAGCCACGATCAAGTATGATGGGAAGAGTATTACGTGCATTGACTGGGACAACATTCATTACCCAAGCAGATTTTCCTTGTTCAAGTAAAGCAGAGTTTAAGTTCCCAAAACGAGCATTCATGTCCATGACATTGCGTATCATGTTAAAAGGAGGGAGAGGATCTTCATCACCGGGTCTCTTTGGATGGTCAGAGAATATCAAAGGTGTAAGCAAGGACCAATAGTTTTTAAGTGCTGATTTCCATACTTGTGTATCCTCTAAGAACTCTTCAGGTTTTATACCTGAAATATTCGGAAGTGTACAAAACAAACTGTTTAGATTCTGAAAGTACTAAGTGATCATTGAACAATGGAAGAGATACTTTCCATGAATTTCAAGCTCAGACGAGGTACTTCCTGCAGCAGCAGACCTGCTCTGGATAGGGATCCAGCGTTTACTCGTGGTTCCGCTTATACATGGAACCAGTGGGTGGTAATAAGGAACACTCTCTCCATCTTTGCAAAGAGGTATAGAATCTTGAGAACTATGCACAAGGAACAAAACAGGATCAGCCAAGGATATACACTTTCAATGCCAACTACATGCCTTAGGATCATTATACTTACCGAGAGGAATAGCAATTTGAATCAGCAGTTTTCTGCCAAAGAAACGACTCATCCTGCTGCGCCGTTAGGCTCCAGCATATCTTCTTAGACAACTCATTCACCCGTGTTGAGATGCTCGTTTTCTTCGTGTCTGGCAAGTTCCCCTGAGCTTTGTTCGTAGGAGAAGTTAAAACAAAGTACCCTCCGGGTTTCAGAACACGATCCACTTCCAAAAGTAGCATTGCATCTTCTCAAGAGACAAACAGAATACATCATCATGTCAACACAGAGTTACTCAAATTCAAAGACAAGGAACCAAACATCGATGTAATTACCTTTGATATCCCAAGTAATGCCACATTGAGCACAATGGACCATGTCAAAAGACAAAGCAGGATAAGGAAGCTGTTTTGAGAAGAAATTGCCAATCATTGCAGGAAGACCTCTCTCTAAAGCTAACTGGACTTGGCTCCCAGTAGCTTCATACTTTGCAATACATATAGGCATCAGCTTTAACGACACTAGATGCGCACCAAAGCTTCCAAATCCACAACCAATGTCTAACACAGTCCGTACCTACAAAAGCATCATAAAGCCATCTCATAACCTGGAGCTGAAAAAGTTAATAATCTCAAGAAAACTTACACCCGCTTGAGCAAACTCAGTATCACTTCCTAAGCCTATCATCTCAGCAATTTGACGAGCATAGTCTTTAACCCCATCAAAGACCAACCCGTCTTCAGAGTGAAAAGTAATTTGATTCTCTTCAAGCAACATTAACCTAACAACAATGATAACAAGCAACATTGTGAAACCGTATTTGTATAAACTGATGTCTCAAAATAGAAAAGTTACCTTGTTGTAACGGTTCCAGAAGAAAGAAACTGGTCTTTAGTTATCTTCACATTCCCACTCCATATAATATCTCTACCAAGAGGCCACCTAAGTGGTATCTTATAGTCTCTTGGAGGACGAACAACACATCTCTCTTTCTCCCTCTCAAACTCGCAATGTCTATCCAACTCATCACCCTCTTGAAGCCCAGCAAGTAAATTCCCAGTAACGTTATAACAAGGCACATAGCTCTCTCTTTCTTTACCGCACAGAGGAAACTCTTTAAGACTAGTCCCTAGTGAGAGAGACCTTAAATCAAGATAATCAACAGCAGCTTGCTCTTTTATCCTCCTATAGTTACTATAAATGTTGGGCACAAGTCTTGAACTAGTAGAAGCCTCATATGAAGTGGATGTCAAGGGAGATAAAATGGTGAGTAGAGCCACAACACCGAGGATAAAGAAAAGCAAGCCTTTGATCCTTGGTCTGAGACCAAACACAGAGGCAACACTCTTGTACCAAGGACTTGTCATAATGTAAGAGATTCTCTAACAAAGTCCTAATCTTGAAGCCATACTCTTTTTTTATTCCACTGTTGTGATCCAAATCAGGAAATGGGAACTGATAGAGACATGTAATGCCAAATCAAACCATGTACCTACAAACAAATCTCACAGATCAAAACATCCCCAAAAAGGAAACATTACTTAAAATAGCTTAGTGATAGAAGAAACATAAGCCAATTTTGCTTTTTTTTGTGTTCGGTGTTTATCGTCAAGAGGAAGAAAAAAGAAAAGCTCAAATCTTGAAGCTTTATTTCATGATGAGATCTCGGATCAGATCAGACAAAACACAATGATTCATCACGACAGAGATGGTAATGAAATTAGGGTTTTTGGAGATGCGTACCTGTTGTTGTAATAGATTGCTGGAAAAGGATTTAGCTTTCGGACCAATTAATGGCAAAGAGAATTGGAGACAAGAGAGGATGAGAGATTCCAATTATATGGGCGCTCTCTGTAAGCTGATGCTGGTGTTCGTTTTATGAATTTTTGTTTATTTATTTAATCGTTTTGTTTTTTCTGAATATAGGTAAATTATTAGTAATAAGTTAGTACCATTAAGTGAGGTGATTAATGGAGATTAATTAATTAAAGTGATTGTATATTCTAATTAGATCTGGATAAGTTGTGTTAGTAGCTTTTTAAAAAACAAGAAAAAACAGTCATGAGAGAAGCAGCGGATGGGAATAATTGCAATTCGTGGTGCACTTTTCTTTTTGTCGTCATTTAATAAATTGGTCTCTTTGTCTCTTTTATTTTATTATTTTTTTGAAATTCACAAAAAATAATATTATTGAGCTGTTGTTGGTGAGCAATAATGATTTCTTGTTTTTTTTTTAACTCTTTTTATGTGTGTTAGTTAAAGTTTTTATATATTACAAATTTACAAGAAAGTGGTGATACAACGAGTTCATCTGTGGGTTTATATTATGATAAAAAGAGTGTGTTTGTTTTAGAATATTTCTGTAGTAATATTATACTTTTCTCCAAAACTTTAATAGCCTAATCATAGACACGTTACATGTCTATATGGACTATGGTCTATGTCTTTTAGTCATACAAATGTTGGTACAGATTTGGATTGTCTTAATTTCCAACCATCATGTGTAAGCAATTAATTTTAAAAGTTCTGCTGAAAACAATAATTCAAGATCTTTTATATGAAAACGCCCAAGTCATGATATCTCTTTGCATTTCTTTGTTTCGATAAGTTTATTTAAGTGGAAATTATTTTGAATGTGCTTTAAGCACCTTATATCTTAGGACCGACACTAACTATGGTCTATGTATTTTAGTCATACAGATGCTGGTATAGATTGGAGTGTCTAGATTTCCAACCATCATGAGTAAGTATTTTAAGTCCTTTCAAAAAAAAAAGTTCAATAATTTATATAAAAAAAAATAGTTCAATAATTCAAATGGTTAAAAAAACACTTGTAATTTATATACAAAAATATCAATATCAAATGGTTAAACCATTTCTTGTTATGATAATAAAAGTTTTTATATTATATTGATAAAACAACAAAGCAAGAAAGGAGATAGATACATTCACTATCTCATTAAGCAAATCAACAAAACAAAACGTCAAAGCAATCGTTTTCCTATGCCCCCTCTAATAAATAATAAAACAAAATTAACTACATTCACTTTCTCATTAACCAAACATTATTACAACGCAACAGCTATTTGAATTTTATTACTCTCTCTCTCTTTTACTTTACTTATCATTTTAGATTTTTCACACAAATTAAGAAAACATTTAATTTTACATATGTTCTAGAAAAAACTCAATTTTCTATACATCTAACTATTTTTAAATCTAACTATTTTTAATCAATAGAAAAATAAAATAACATAAAAATTATTTTATTCATTTCATTTTAGATGTTATTTTAAGTTTTTGCACACAGATTCAGAAAAAAATAATTTTGCATGTTTTCAAAATAAAAACACACTTACATATACACATAATCGAATTTCAACCAATGAGAAATATAATGACATTTAAAATCAATAAATTATGTACTGAAATTATAAAATGACACTTATTTAAAACGAAAATTTTATTCAAAAATGACATCTAATCTGAAATGAAGAAAATTATAAATTTTGCATTGAAATTATAAAACAACACTTATTTTAAAACGGAAATTTTACTCTACAACGAGTAAATAAAAACGGAAGGAGTAATAGATTGTAGCTAAAATTTCATATAGAACAGAACTTGAGTTGATGGCTTAAAATCATAAGATCAAGAAGGCAAAGTTTACTTATTTATATATCGTTTTGTGTTGAATATAAAGTTTGAGCCATTTCTTTTGAATAATAAGTTTGAGCAGTTATTACCCGCCACATATTCTATGTTCATGTAATTTCTTTGCATTATCAGCATCAGCTTAACTAAAAACAGATACTCCCTCCGTTTTATATTAAGTGTCGTTGTAGATAATTTTTTGTGTTACAAAATAAGTGTCGTTTTCGGTTTTCAATGCAAAATTTATTAATTTTATTATGTAATTTGTTTTTCTATTGGTTAAAATATGGTTAGGTGTGTGGGTAATTGTGTTTTTATATAGGAAATATGTAAAATTAATTGTTTCTTTAATCCGTGTGCATAGCTGTAGAGTGACACTTATATTGAAACAGAAGGAGTATATTATAGAATCTTACTGGTAATTCTAGTGCCCCTTTCTCCACCTTGTAAGGAAAATATGTCTCTCTTTTTTTGACATCAGAAAATATGTCACTAAAAATGCTCGAGGCTTGAACTGGGATGCTCTTAATTTGGAGAATTTTGATGCAAAAAAAATGTGGAAGCGATCTCTTTAGTAGATGTTCCACACGAGTATATGATCACATGCTGGTTTAATATTCTGACATCGAGAAGAGTATATGGCTCCGAAAAGAGTAGGATCACATGACAGAATAAAGCCTCAGATGATGATTTTAGTGAGAATTTTTTCAAGACCTGAACAACAATGTAGACAAAGGCCCAAAACTTTAGTCGGATCATTCAACCGGGTTTGGGCCTGACCCGAGTCCAAGACTACAGCTCACCTCGTACGTACCTTAAATAAAAGATAAAGATTGGTACCACGAAGCTTCCATAAACTTTTTATACAATGACTAAAAAAACAAAGTCAATGTTTTGATAGCAATCATAGCACGTTCTATTTTTTTTATGTGTAAAAGATATCATCCTTTCTTCAAACTATGCAAACAGTTTCTTTCTCCACAGATCTGTACCTCTCAGACCACACAGAATGAATTCTGTTTTAGTTACCGATGTTGTTGTTGCTGCAATAGGCTTCTTCGTGATCTTTAAACTGTTTAGACCCCATCAAGAAAACAAAGAACCCGATGCTTCTCCTTCGTCTTCTTCTCCTCCTCCTCCTTCATCATCATCAGTTCCTTCGTCTAATAGCTGGACATACGACGTCTTTCCGAGCTTCCGCGGAGAAGATGTCCGCGATAATTTTTTCAGTCATCTTCAGAAGGAGTTTCATAGAAAAGGAATCACACACTTCGTTGATAAAGAGATCAAGAGAGGAGAATCCATCCGTCCTGAACTCATAAGTGCCATTAGAGATTCTAAGTTCGGCATCGTCTTGCTCTCGAGGAACTACGCTTCTTCAAAGTGGTGTCTTGACGAACTAGTTGAGATTATGAAGTGCAAGAAAGAGTTGGGTCAAACTGTGTTGCCCATTTTCTATAAAGTTGACCCGGCTGATATAAAGAAGCTTACCGGAGATTTTGGAAAGGGTTTCAGAAAGACTTGTGCGGGTAGAAGCAAAGAAGAGACTGAGAGATGGAGACAAGCTCTGGAGGACGTAGCTACAACCGCTGGTTACCATTCAATCAAGGGGTTCGTCCTTTTAATTTCCTAGTTGTGCTCTTTATTATAGCTTATAGTCCATAAAAACTAGTACAAATCAATGTTCTAAAAATCGATCGCCTAGTCTGCAAAGTATAAGGAAAACAATTTATTCCAACTGATTTCTTAAAAAAAAAAAAAAAAAAAAATCGGTGTAGGCGTTCGGTTTGGACATCCGCCTAAAAGAATAATTTTATATAAAACGTCTAAGTACCTCTACCTAATTTTAGAACATTAGTGCAGATAATATAGTATATTAAAAATCGCCACTAATGTTTAAATATTTACTCTTGTAAGGGATAATGAAGCGGACATGATCGAAAAAATAGCCAGTTATGTTTCAGCAGAGGTGCTAAATACTGTGTCATCAAGTGTTTTGGGCGGTTATGTTGGGATGAGAGCTCATATGGCTAAGATGGAACAATTATTAAGCCTTGACTCTGATGAAGTGAGGATGATAGGGATTTGGGGTCCTTCTGGAATTGGTAAGAGCACCATTGCCAAAGCTCTATTCGAAAAATACTCAAGTGAGTTCGAGCTTAGTGTCTACATGGAGAATATCAGAAGACGATATCCAATACCTTGTCAAGATGTAGACAGCACACAACTGCAGCTACAAGCAGAGATGTTATCTCGAATAACCAACCAGCAGGATATCAAGATTCGTCATTTGGGTGTTGCACAAGAGAGATTAAAACACAAAAGAGTACTTGTCATTCTTGATGATGTGAACCATCTGCTGCATCTCCATGCACTGGCTAAAGAAGCTCGGTGGTTTGGTCCTGGAAGTCGGATTATCATTACAACGCAAGATAAAAGAGTTTTGCCTACACATAAGACTATTAACCATATACATGAGGTGGGTTTCCCATCTGACAATAAGGCTCTTAAAATCTTTTGCACGTATGCTTTTGGTCAAAAGTCACCGTCTAATGGTTTCGAGAGCCTAGCTCGGAGAGTTACACAACTTGCGGGTAACCTCCCTCTAGGACTAATGATTATGGGATCTTATTTCCGGGGAAAGTCGATGCAGGAGTGGGAAATGGAATTACCAAGGTTATGGAGTAGCCTTAACGGAGAAATCAAAAGCATTTTGAAGTTCAGTTACGATGCTTTGTCTGATGAAGATAAAGATTTGTTTATCTATATAGCATGTTTCTTCAATGACGAATGGATTGATCGAGTGGAAGAATTTCTAGCAAATAATATTTCTATTGTGAGATATCGTCTTCATGTTTTAGCTGATAAATCTCTTATATGTATCGACCGTGGATGGATAAGAATGCATAATTTGCTAGCGAGTTTGGGTAGAGGAATTGTTCGTAAACAATCAATTCATGGCCCTGGGCAGCAGCAGTTTTTGGTTGATGGTAAAGAAACATGCCAATTACTGAGGAACTCCTACTACACACAAGTGAGTTTTAATTACTCCTTTAGTAGTAAGATTTTTTATTAACTAACCATAATTACTTTTTTTTCTTCTTCAGGGTACTAACGTAATAGGCATAGATTGCGAATATTCTGAGATCGAAGGTGGGCTGTATAAAAATGACAAAGCGTTTGAAAAAATGAGTAATCTCCAATTCTTTGCCTTCTAATTTCGATCCGGAGTTCCTCGTGGAAATATACATGCCTTCAAGCAATCTTGAGAAACTCTGGGAAGGAAGTCGAGTAAGTATATATAATTTGAACAAAAAGATCTCAATTCTACTCTATGAAAATGCATCTAATCAAATGTCTTTTTTTTTTTTGGTAATAGAGAATTAGAAATCTCAAGCGGATGTATCTGAGGGATTCTAAAAACCTGAAGGAGGTTCCTAATCTCTCAACAGCCACTAATCTCTGGAAATTGGATCTCAGTGGTTGCTCAAGTTTGGTGAAGCTCCCATCGTCTATTGGATATGCTACCAATCTCAATGAACTGTTTCTCAGTCGTTGCTCAAGTTTGGTGGAGCTCCCGTTTTCCATTGGGAATGCTACTAATCTCAAGAAACTGAATCTTAGCGATTGCTCAAGTTTGGTAGAGCTCCCATTTTCTATTGGCAATGCTACTGATCTCACAGAACTAGATCTCCGTGACTGCACAAGTCTGGTGGAGCTCCCGTCTTCTATTGGAAACCTCCATAAGTTGTCGTCGTTTATTTTGAAAGGTTGCTCAAAGATAGAAGCCGTTCCGGTCAACATCAACATGGAATATCTAAGGATACTTGATCTCGCTGATTGCTCATCCTTGAAAACATTTCCTGAGATTTGCGCAAACATTCGACGTCTCAGTCTCAATGGAACTGGAATAGAAGATATTCCTTCATCAATCAAGTTATGGTCTCGTGATCTTTATCACTTTGCTGTGTCATACAGTGAACGCCTTGTGAGTTCCCCGCGTGCTTTTGACGTCATCACGGAGCTGCACGTGTGTGATCAAAGAATTCAAGAACTTGCTCCATGGATCAAGGGAATGTCACGTCTACGTAAACTTATAATCAGTGGATGCACAAAGATAGTTTCACTCATGCAGCTTCTTCCAGACTCATTGGAAACCCTAGAAGCGAAAAACTGTGAGTCCCTAGAGAGATTAGATTCTTCTTTCCTCAATAAGAATCTCCACAAGTTGGATCTCAGTGGTTGCTCAAGTCTTGTGGAGCTTCCGTCCTCTATTGGAAATGCTACTAATCTCAAGGAGTTGAAACTCAGTAAATGCTCAAGTCTCTTGGAGCTCCCTTCCTCTATTGGAAACCTTCAGAAGCTGCAGAGGTTGACTTTGAAAGGTTGCGAAAAGCTAGAGTCCATTCCGGTGAATATCAACATGGAATCTCTCAAGGAACTTGATCTAGCTGATTGCTCATCGTTGAAAACATTTCCTGAGATTTCCACAAACGTTGAACGCCTCAAGCTGAAGGGAACTAAAATAGAAGATATTCCTTTATCGATCAGGTCATGGACTCATCTTCATCACTTGTCTATGCCATACAGTGAAAGCCTTAGGAAATCCTTGAATACTTTTGATCTCATCACGGTGCTATGCTTGTGTGATAAGAGAATACAAGAACTATCTCCATGCATCAAGAAAATGTCTCGTCTACGTAAACTTGTAATCAGTGGATGCACAAAGCTGGTTTCACTCCCGCAGCTTCCGGAATCGTTACGATACCTAAAAGCAGAAAACTGCGAGTCCCTGGAGAGAGTAGATTCTTCTTGTTGTTTTCAAAATGTTGGTGCCAACTTTGGTAATTGCTTCAAACTGAATCAAGAAGCAAGAGAGTTGATCGTAAGGAGTTGTAGATTTGCGGTTTTACCTGGTGAAAAAATTCCTACGTACTTTCTTTGGCAGGCAACAGGGAGTTCCCTGTCAACGAAATGGAATGTCACGGATCATCATATACCAGTGATGGGGTTGAAGGCTTGCGTCTTGGTTGTTAATAAGGGTGACGCCGAGGTTGGTGAGAGGAAAGAATTGGATGTATATTATTGTATCAAGGATGGTAGCACCAGTGTAAGACATAGATCAGGAATACACTCGCAGCGTTTTCCAATTTTAAACGAGCATCTCTACATTTTCAAAATGGAAGAAAAGGTGAGTTGCAAGGAATCATCAGTCTTTGAGTTTGAAGTCAGAGATGAGAAATGGGAGGTTAGAGAATGCGCTCTAAATTTGGTTCCACAACTTTGATTTTTTGTGTTAATGTCTGATTGGATTAACTGATGAATTCACAAAAAAAATCTCATTATAGGTCTCTGTTAAACGATCAAGATCAAAAAAAAAAAAAAACTTTTGTTGTTGTTCAAGGAATTACAGTGACGTTTAGTTATAGCAACAAAACCACAACTCCTATTTGTATGTAAGCTTTCTTGTTGTTCAAGGAATTACAATGACAGTGTCTTCTCTTAAAACCAATCTACCGGACTTATGATCTAAGAACTCATCTCAAGTGCAGCTTTATGTTCATAGTTATGGTTACATTCTAGACATAATGAATCATTAGATGATGAACTCGGTGACAATTTTTTAAAAATTATCAAATTCTTTAAGGAAGCTCCTACAGTTCGTTAATTTATCGATAGTGAACTTTCCAACAAATCACAACCAGTTTAATATTGGAAGAAACTTGTTGAGGCAAAGACAATCAATGTCAAAGCGAAAGACAAAGGACGGTCAAGTGAAATTGGTTTAGGAAATGAATACCGGCAATGATATTGGTCCGGTTATCATCAAAATCATAATTTAGGCCGGTACATGTATTTTTAGCTTACAGTTCTATTAATTTCAAATTTATGGTGACCCCCTTAAGCTCTCCACCAAAGAGGGCACATCAGGATTCTCTAATGGATTTAACTGACTGAGCCGTGTAAGTAAATGAACCTGGTTCTTTATATACCGGTTAAGGATCAGAAGTTCTTAAATTCAATTTTATCCGGTTTAGAGTACGATCCGAATTTAATACGCCTAAAAGTAATCTGAGAGGACACGTGGTCAAACTAGAGGGCACTATTGTAATTTCTCCTTTTAGAGGATTTAATAAGGTTACGTCTCTGCACCTGTAAATCTGTAACCCTAGCCGCCTTGGAAATTCCTAATTTTTTTTTCTACAAAATTCCAAAGATATTCGATCAGATCCCCTCCTTCTTACAAATCGATCTTCAAATCAATTGTAATATTCTTGTTCTTCTTGATTTTACCTTTCGATTGATACCTGTTTTGATAATCATCCAACGATTTTGTCAAACCTAGGGTTTTTTTCAATCGGATTTCGATTAACACCACAAAACGTTAGATCTATCTAGGTATCGATTCTTTCTTACAGATCCGTCGGTTTTCGCTTTGATTTCCAGTTTTCCCCCAAATTTTGTAACCCTAATTTGTTCGTGACGTGATTTGATGCTGTAGGGTTCGTTGGATCTGTAAATTGATTTGGGGCTTTTGTTCCTCTTGCTTGTATTCATGGATTTCTTGATTTTGGACTCTTGATTTCATGATTCTAGCCGTCGATTGAGAAATCTAGGGTTAGGAATTTGGGGATTTTTTTTTTATTTGGGGCTTTTTTTAATTAATTGGGGAAACACTTGTCCATGTGCAAAGTTTGACTTTTGACTAAAAATTAAAACCACCCAGTCAGTACTCATCAAAACTTTAATTATCGTGGGTCCGAGTTTATAAACTCACATTTAGCTATACACACACATAAAAATTAAATTGATATTATATACTATGGTTTGCATCTGGAAATTGAAATTACCCTTATGTAAATACTTTAATTTCAAGAAAGTGACTTTTTGGCTATTACCATTCAGGTCTTTTAAAACATGGGATTGAAGAGACCTTTTGATGCTGAAGAGATGCAAGAATGCAACGCTAAGCATGCAAGACAGCTTAGTTACCACCCTAACCAACTTGACCAATCTATTCCATATCATGTTCCTTTGGACAAGTCATCTGTCTTAGGTACTTTTATAACCTCACAATTGTTTCAAAATGTTTTTACTTAGCTTCGGTTAAAAGTCTGTTAACTTTGGATGTTTTTTTTACCATGTGTGTTATTTGCAGTGGAAAAGGATTTAGATACATGTGCACCCTTCTCGTGGATCTCAAACGGTCTGTGTCAGGAAGATGCTCAAACTCATTCATCCCTTTCTCATGAATCTTCTGGATCAGACTTCACATGGACACCACTTTCCCCCGTGGAGGATGTTTATACTTCTCTGATGAATCAACCACCAAGGAAACAAGTTCCTCTTGGGTCCAATCACCAAGCGTCTATCCCTGAATGTGAGACTCGTGTTAAAACAAACGATGACGTAGAAAGGAAACTAATGGGAAAGTGCATTATACCAATGCCTGAGACAGACCTTTGTGTAGCCGGTCAAGGAAGAAAAGAATGTCTTTGTCTTGATAAAGACACGGTCAGATGCGTGCGGCGACACATCATGGAAGCGAGAGAGAGCCTGATCGAAGCGATAGGATACGAAAAGTTTACAGAGCTAGGGCTGTGTGAAATGGGGGACGAAGTGATAAGCCTATGGAGTGAAGACGAAGAAGATTTGTTTCATAAAGTTGTATACTCCAACCCTATTTCACTGGGACGTGATTTCTGGAAGCAGCTAAAGGCGACGTTTCCTTCGAGAACCATGAAGGAGCTTGTTAGCTACTACTTCAACGTCTTCATCTTGCGGAGACGTGCAACACAGAACAGGCTTAAAACGCTGGATGTTGATAGTGACGATGACGAGTGGCAAGTAGAGTACGACGTCTTTTGCAAAGGAAAGAGCTCTTCACATGTAGATAACGAGGAGGATGATGAAGAAGAAGAAAGCAATAGCAGCGATGATGATGAGGAAGAAGACTCACCAGATGCTCACTGTGTAAATATGGATAAGGTTTCAAGAGACGGTGAGGTGAACGTGGAAGACGACTCGTGTATGTCCTTTGAGTTGCAGGACTCCAATTTGATCTTCTCTAACAGAGAGTCACACGGATCTGCTTTGTTTTCTTTTGATGATGCTTGTGACCGAAGACTCCCGTCATCGGATTGTTGGACCAAGAACAACAACCTTCTACCAACTTCGAACATCATGGAGGAGATATTTGGTAAAGATGAATGGGGTGAGAATGATGATAACTTGAAGGGGAAGTAGTTGGAGGTTTCTTTCTTCGATTTTCTGCAGCTTTTATGTTTTTTTTTCTAAGTGAAATTATTCAA
This sequence comes from Eruca vesicaria subsp. sativa, assembly GCA_932364175.1. Taxonomy (NCBI): domain Eukaryota; kingdom Viridiplantae; phylum Streptophyta; class Magnoliopsida; order Brassicales; family Brassicaceae; genus Eruca; species Eruca vesicaria. The sequence goes on along the minus strand of CAKOAT010752931.1, from coordinate 447,126 downwards.
AGAAGCAGAAGTTTGAAAGTTTCTTCTTTCCTTGGAAATTTCTTTTGGGAGTTTTTTTTAGGTTGAAGAAGGGACCTCTGTAAAAGCTATTAATCCCAGGAACCCTTTTCATTTAGGTTTTTATCACCTCAAGATTATATAAATTAATCTTTGTATATTTTGCTGTAATAAAAGAAAAAAAGAAATCCCGAACAAAAACTAGTTAATTATTCAAAGTGCCTATTTGGGCTCTCTTCTAGTCGTAGGCCCATTCAAAACTTCTCATGAGTTGGCCATACCCTACTGTCGCGGCATCGGATCCCAATATCCCTTCCAAGTTGCAACCGAAAATGTAAATTAAAAACATTTATGTATTATGCATGAAAGAACTCAGACCAAAACATTTATGAAAGAACTCAGACCGTGCGAAGGGAAGAATAGTACTGTAATACATTTTCTTAAAATAATTACTCCTTTCATTTCATAATATATTACGTTTTATCAGATTTTTGGTATTTATACATGTAAAATGTTTTGAGATTTCCAAATTAATTACAAATTTACTAAAACTGTTTAATTAATTATATTTTACCCTTTATAATAATTGGTTGAATCATTTTTAAGTTATATTTTAATAATGCTTTTTATAAAAAAAAAAAAAAAAGAATTGTCTTTGTGTTTTTATGCATACCACATTATGAAGAAAATGCAGATTATTCACATGTAAAATTCTAAAAGTAAAGGGTGAACAAGTGGTACTTAACGAGAGGATTTGTTTTTCTTGGGTAAGGGATCAATCAAATGTGAAATGATTTAAGTTTTAACACTCTTCAGCTCTTCTTGACCATATCCATAAACGCTAATTACGTTTTCCTTAAAGTAGAGTTGTGGTGCAAACATCATGACTATAATTATCCCCATGAAGTAGCGGAGGCAAAAACAAAACTAATGGACAATGAATAAAGTACTAATCTTTCTCATTTTCAATAAATACCCTCCCCGAATAACTTGTTATTGTACATTTTCCAAATTCAAAGTTAAACTAAAACAACACATTTTTCATTTGACACAAAAACAAGACAAGAAACATGGATTTCCTTACCGACCAAGTAAAAAAGAAGTTATCCGACAAGAAACCAGAAACTTCACACCCTGATCCGAACCACAACAATAACAAACCAGGCCACACCGATCCAACACATAAACCAGCTTCCAACTCTGATCCAACAACACATAAGCCAGCTACGAACGCAGAACTCATGGCTAGCGCCAAGATCGTAGCCGACGCTGCTCAAGCCGCTTCACGTAACGAGACAGACAAGCTCGACAAAGCTAAAGTCGCTGGAGCCACTGCTGACATACTAGACGCAGCTCAAAGATACGGTAAGCTGGATGAAAAGAGCGGTATTGGTGGGTACCTTGAGAAGGCTGAAAATTATCTCCACAAGTACGAAACTTCACACTCTCACTCCTCTGCCGGTGGTGGCAGTCACGGTGGTGTCAGCGGAAGCCATGGAGGAGCTGGAGAACCGGCGGTTAAGAAAGAGGATGGGAAATCGGGAGGTGGTGGCAGTCATGGGTTGGGAGACTATGCTAAGATGGCTCAAGGTTTCATGAAGTGATTAATGCTTTTGTTTGACATCACTAAAGTGGTTAATGTTATAATTAGTAGATACAAGAAATAAATAACTACGGTAGTGATTTATCTTCCATGATTAGTTTTACTTATAGGTTTGTCTATTTCTGAATTAATAACCACTGAATCAGGGCCTAGTTCGAATTATTAATAAAACTAGAGATTTAGTGTTTTTTTCAATAGAAATATGTGTTTAGTGTTTGCTATTCTATTCCCATTTAACTTTTAAAACTCGGATTTTTGACTCTCATCGATGTTCCATCTAAGGCTGGGCATGATTACTTAGTATTATATATCATACTCGTTACTTTTCTTGTATCCACTTTAAAAATGCAAGTATTCGACGTTGTTAAGCCAAGTAACAAGTCAACGGATTTTACTAGTTACAAATTCGAATTAAGTATCAGGTATCGTTATTTCTTTTCATACTTACCTTGTTAATTGCCTCATTACTCGTTACTTACTCTTAAAAATACTTGTTATCCTAAAAAATACTTATTACTCGTTAAAAATATTTGTTACTCGTTAGAAATCACTTATTATTTGTTTAAAAATATTTGTTAGTCGTAAAAAGGTACTTGTTTCATATATTTTTTAATTTAAGTTCTTGCAAGTAACCTAACATTTATAGGTAAGTATTTAATTTTGTCAAGTATTAAAGTAAATCAAATAATTTGCAAGTACTATTTTTTTCCCGAGTACTTGATAGAACAAATACTTGATTCGAATAAGCCAAGTACAAGTACTAAATCTAACTACTTGAAACTTGAATCATTACATGTCTTTTCATTTGAGTAATAGAATCCTAATTTAATATGTTCTCGTGTGTGTAAGAGTATTGTATGTTGGCAGAGGATTTGTGTGTTTATCTGCTCTCGTGTGTGTCCAACAATGATCAAATTGTTCCTAATATTACGTATTAATCTTTAACTTATGCATTCAATCTTTGTAAACTAAAAACCAACCAACTTCACTTTAGTAATGGTTAGGAAAAAAAAATCTCAAGTTAAGGAGAAAAGCATGTTATTGGGCCTAAAGTGGGGTTTAGAGCCTATTAAGAGTGAAAAAAAAAGGATAAATCAGAGAAAAAAACTGTGAGGACGAGAAACTCTCCTTTCTTTCCGGCAACTTTCTCAGTTGATCGGCGAGTCTGGTCAGAATCTATACAACTTCACCAACCATTTGTAAGTTTCTCTAATTTTCCATTTACAGTTTCCTTTTAGTCTTCATGTTCTTCGAGTTAATTTATGTGCCTTTTATTTCGAATTTCGAATTCTCATCCGAATTTGCTCTCTTTGGTTTCTTGTTAGGTTTTGTAGTAACGATTGTTAAGAGTACGGTCCTGATAAAAAATTAAAAAATGGTGCAAAGTCAGTCTCTAAGCACGTTAACGATCTGTGGGAGTGTACAAGTTTACAACAATTCATGGAGGAGGAATCGTGTAAAGTTTGTGAAATCTTCAGGATCGATTGGTGGTGATCTATTTCAATTCTTGCGTACATCATCATCTCTAGGAAAGTCATTAAAGCAAAGAAACATGATGAGGGTTGAAGCTAGATGGCCATTTCAAGGAGGTGGTGACGACCAAGGAGGTCTTGACCCAAACTCTGAGCGTAGCGAGAGTGCCAATGAAGATATTTTGATCTTCTTCTTTCAGCTTGACTTGGCTACTCGTGTACAGTGTGCTTTGAATATGGAGCAGTATGACATTGCTCAACAGCTCAGAGAAAAGCTAACTGAGGTAGTTCATGTTTTGAATCTTTCGGTGAGACTGCAAAACAATCAGTAGATAACGGTGTGTGGTTGGTTAGGTTGAAGAGGAGGCGATAAGACTGCAGGAAGCGAAAAGAGGATCATCATCTAAAAGTGAAGCACAAGACAAGGGTATTAGCATTATAAGACTACGGTGAGCTCCTTTCATTCTCTCTTTGTGTGTCTGAGCTGTGAAACATTATATCATCTGTATTATTTGTTTGGTATATTATTGCAGTGCAGATCTCCAGAATGCTATTGACGGTGAGGATTATGGTTTGGCAGCTAAATTAAGAGATGAAATCTCAAAGCTTGAGGCAGAGTCATTAGCTGTGTCTGCCAAAGCCTTGGCTTTTGAGAATGCAGAGTATGCATTTCGTTTGGGACAGAAACTTAAACACAAAACTTTTGGTATGTGTATTACTGCTTGTTTCGCTTTGGTTTTGGGGAACACATACATTGATATGTTTTCATCTGTTGTAGGTTACCGAGCTGTAGTTTGTGGGATGGATCCAGTTTGCTGTGAATCAAGCTCTTGGATGGAAGCTGCAGAAGTTGAAAAGTTGCCTCGTGGTTCCAATCAGCCATTTTATCAGGTTCTGTTCATAAAGACTCATGTTGATAGAAAACAGAATATGAAACTAATATATGAAATACAAATAAGCTCAGGTTCTTGTCGATGTTCGCACCCATCCTGATCTACTAGTTGCATATGGTAAGCTCCAAGTATACAAGTCCAACATTAATAAGTGAGTATTTTCATTATCACCTGACTGTGAATCTGATATTGCAGTTCCTGAAGACAATCTTTTAGCTCCAGAGAAACCTGACAAAGTGAGCAGACTCGTAGTCTAGTTGTGGATAATCAATCCCATCTCCATTAAAATGTTTTGTGACTCATGTTTGTGTGTGGATTTCTGCAGGAAAGGTTTGATCATCCATACATATCTTTCCTCTTCTATGGTGCGGATACAGCTGGAGATTTCATCCCAATCCAACAGCTTCGTGAGAAGTACAACAAACCTCGGCATGAAGTTCCTTTTGATTCAAAAGATGAGGACTAAGATGAAAGTGGCATTCCCTCTCACAGATTCTAGCTCAGACCACACAACAAAGCAGGAATCTTAGCATAGTTCAGAGCTGTTCGTTCACTGTTGGTTATTTTTATATACCCTCGTTCGATGTAGTCAACACAACTGTTCTTGCTCTGTGCACTACAACAAATAATCGTTATCCAAGAGTGCTTTTGTGTATATATGATTCTTTGTTCATCCAGAAAAGCTATAACAACTCAGTTTCCATTGTGCTATGACCTGCGACCTTGCTAAGACCTCTTTGCTTCATCAGATTCCGCACTTCTTTAGCCTGGCTCCACCTTCCATCCGATGCATACAAATTAGACACAAGGACATAATATGATGCATCATCAGGATGCAAATCAAGCATCTTCTTGATCACAATCTCCCCGAGATCAAATCTTGAATGCATTCCACATCCATGGAGAAATGCTGCAAAACATCTCACGTCTGGTTGAATTGGCATCTTCTCGATCACGTCCAAGGCTTGCTCAAGCTCACCTGCTCTTGCTAGCATATCAACCATACATGTGTAGTGTTTTGTGGAAGGCGTGACGTTGTAGTCTTTGTACATTGAGTTAAAGTACTTCTTTCCTTCGTTAACCATCCCCGTATGACTACAAGCTGATAAAATAGATGTGAAGGTTGACTCGTTTGGCTTTTGTTCCTTTTTAAGCATCTCTTCAAATAGCTCAATAGAGCCTTCTCTGTCCCCTTGCTTTCCGTAGCCTCCTATCATAGCACTCCATGTGATTGTATTTTTGTCCTCTATAGTGTTGAAAACAGCACGAGCTGATTCAGCATCCCCACATTTGGCGTAGAAGTCCAAGAGCGCAGTACCAACATGAACACTAGATGATGCCAAGAAACCCAGTTTCAGGGAATAAGCATGAAGAGAGGAACCTAAGGCTAGAGACCCTAAAGAAGCACATGCTGAGAAGAGACTCGCAACTGTTACACCATTAGGCGTCACAGATTCTGAGTTCATGCGATGGAACAGAAACAAAGCTTCATGGACAGATCCGTTTTGTGAAAACCCTGAAATTATAGAATTCCAAGCAACTAAATCTTTCTCTGACTCCATTTCAAACACATACATAGCTTCTCTATTCTGATAACACTTGGCATACATGTGAACCAAAGCATTAGCAACATTTGTATCCCAAAGACCAGCTTTAATAGATAAGCCATGAACTAACCTTCCCAGTTCAAGATTCCCAACCAAACCACAACCCGACAAAACACTTGCAACGGTAACACAATTAGGCTTGATTCCAACCTCTTTCATTCTCTGAAACAAGCTCAAAGCCTCATTGGCACTTCCATTATGTGTATATCCCACAATCATAGCTGTCCACATAACAAGATCCACATGAGAATAATCATCAAAAACTCGACGCGCATTACTTACATCACCACACTTAACATACATATCCAACAGAGAAGTCACCAAACACGATCCCATCTCTATCCCACTCTTAATCAAACAACCATGTAACCACTTTCCTTGATGTAACACACCAAGCTTTCCACAAGCCGTAACAAGAGTACCGTACGTAACCTCATTACCCAAAACAGAGCTTCCCCTCATCTTATTAAACACACCCAACCCTTCTTCACACAAACCGTTCTTCACAAACCCAGCAATCATAGAAGTCCAAGAAACCACATTCCTCAAAGCAATACCTTCAAAAACTCGACAAGCACTCTTCATCTCTCCACACTTACCATACATATCAACAACCCCTGTTAACACAATCTCATCACAGCCTTCCACCTTAAAAACATCGCAATGTATCTTCCTCCCGTTATCCAAATCACACATCTCAGCACACGCTTTCAAAGCTATGGAGAAAACAATGTTATCTAAACCGTGTTTCCTCATCAAAGAATAAATCTTTACGACTTCGAGGCTCTCTCTGTTCTGGTGATAACAGCTGAGCATTACTTTCCATAGATAAAAATCTGGTTCAGGAATTTGATCGAACACCAAGCGTGCGTCTTTAGTACACCCAAAGGAACCGTAGAGACTCACGAGCTTAGTGGCACGTGAGATGTCACACGTGGAGCCAGTCACAGTTAAGATCACGTGAGCTTTCCGAAGTGAATCGATGCTTTTGCAATTAGTTAGGAGGCGAAGGAGGGTAGGGATCGATGCGGCGGCGTAGTGATGCTGAGATGTTATGGAGACGTCATGGAGACGTCTCTGTTGAAATGTAAATCTCCTAATCGGAGAAACACAGAGGCGTAAGCGTAGCATCGGTAGCAACTTCCCGGCGGCGGTGTGGCTCTTCTTCCCGCCAAATGTTTGGTCTTGAGGTTTGTTATGAGAAATTAATGGGCCTTTAAAGGCCCACGATATAATTAAATGAATGATTTAATGCCCATGAAAATGACATCAATCAGTTTTTTTTCACAGTTTGAGCATCTTGCGTTGAAGAAGCAAAAACAACTATATTGAGTAAGAAAGTAATGAATGTAGATACGTAAAAGAAACTATATCTTTAGTTGGTTGCTAATATGGATTTAAATTCTTAACATTTCACCCAAAAAACAAATAAAGATTTAAATATCTGTCGCTTTTATGATTTATCGAAACGACAAAATGGAGTGAACAGCTAGCTGTAAGCCTGTAAGCGTATACAAGATGTGGGATATACATTATTGTTAATTATACGTTCTATTATAATATTGCGTATCCCATGCATGATCGGCATTTATTACTGGAAGATTGTTTAATTTAAAAATTATTAGAGGTTTTATTAATAAAATTGTCACTCTCGTAGCGGCAGACAATTAAGAAAATAGGTTATTTGAGTCAAAGTCTTCGCCTATGTAGTATAGAAAGGGCGAAAGGAACATGTACATGGCAGTCTTTCAAATCTTGTTTTAAGGGAAATTAAAAAAGATTATAAATATATTCATAAAGAGTTTACATAATATAAGGGAAAAAGACATGTGCTAAACTGAGGAAGACAATTATAACAAATCAAAATTTTGTGTTTAGGGAAAAATTAAAAATAGTATATAAAGATGTGCATCTCGTTCGCATTTGTGAATCGTCTTGCAATGTTTTTCTTCTTTTTCTCCTCCAATGAAGGATACAAAACGCTTTTAAGGACCGTAAAGCTTCGATTGTATTCATAGATACATACTTCTCACACTACACCAAAAACCAAAAAATCATGTTTACGAAAACGATACCGAAGATTTATACGGTGGCCGCAGTTGCCTCGTTCGTCGTTCTGGTGACGTATCTTTCTATCTTCTCCACCGTGTCTGATCTTCAAATGATTCCTTCGTTAAGTTCCTCTCAAGGTATGTCAAATATCAGACTACTTCTTCATCTTTAGAATCTGCGATCAAAACCCTTTTATACGTAATACTATATTAGTCTTACAAGGAGAAGAACGAGTTCTGTTTTTTAATTAATACTAACTCACAATATTAAGTTAGTTTAGCTTATGTAAATCTGAATGCTAAACACAACGGTAGCACTAAATCAAACGTTAAAATGGTATGACTGATCGGACGCCATAAATTTTAAACTTTAAAGTATTGGACACTAGCTGAAGGTTTGGTTAACATTAATGGTTTAACATTGCTTTTTCTGTTTGCTAAAATGGATATCATTTCTTTGTAAGATGCTTAAAATGTAAGTCAAATAACTATGATTTAAAATGCTAGTCTTTTGCTATTTTAAAGATTAAAATGAGATTTTTCCAGTTTGTTTATTACTCCATATGAGATTGGTTTGATACGAGTAAAGATCTACACACTAGTATTACCAAAACCAATGATAATTGAATTTCGTGTCAGTCTCGAACAAATAATAATTTTTACATGAATCTGTAACTTACATGATTATATAGTATCTTCTAAGGCACGTGAAGGGTTATTCAGTTAATCATAGTTTTTTCATTTGTTTAAGCTTAGTAGTCGGCGTTTTTTGACCAAGCTAGTCTCAAACTTCGCTTGAATTCAATATTTGTGTAATATACTCGGAAATTATATTTAATCTAACAGTCTGACTTATGACAATTAGAATAACTGAGATAACTAGAATGAATGGATTATAATTTATAAGGCAAAATTAAAGAGTAATCAAATAATAACAATAAATTGAATCAAGCTTAATTTCTTATTTTCTCAGAAACCATGAGAGTGGAAAGAAAAAAAATTACTTAACCATATCATTATATTAGATGAACTCAAGGCTATTTATTAAATTAATCAGGACTTTGATTTTATATTAAAAAGAAATGATACCAGTAATGTTTGGCCAACCTTTATAAGAAAGGAAAAAGAAGCAGATCTTGTCTGACTATTCATTACTTCACACTTCTCAGTTGACATTTCAAAAGAAAACAAAGATGTTTCAATTTTAAATCGTTTAAAAATATCCACTATATTATCTTTTAATTAAAATAAAGTTTCCTCTATAGGCACGTTGCAACAAACATGGAAATCCAGAATTAGAAGAGTCGAGGACCAGGCCCCGCAAGAGATGACCTCATCAACAATCACATGTGACCGTTCCCACACTGACTTCGATCTCTGCTCAATCAACGGCACCTGTAGTCTTGACCAAAGAACTGGAACTTTGGCTCTCATGGACCCCACTTCCTCCACGTCAGCACCAATTGTCGAGAAGATCAGGCCATACCCAAGAAAAGCAGACAACTGGGTCATGCCTAGAATCAAAGAAGTAACACTAACCTCAGGCCCATTATCCCGTACTGGATCATGTGACATAACACATGATTCACCTGCTATTGTGTTCAGCGCCGGAGGTTACACCGGAAACATCTATCACGATTTCATCGATGGTTTCATTCCACTCTTCATCACAGCAAATTCGATCTACCCCGACCGAGATTTTGTCATTGTGGTAGTCAACCCCAAGGAATGGTGGATGCCAAGATACATGGATGTTCTAGGTGCGTTTAGCAAACACAGAACCATATTACTCGAGAATGAAAATGCTTCTTCTATTACACATTGTTTCACTTCAGCTGCTGTGGGCTTAATTTCTCATGGGCCCATGACAATTGACTCAACCCAATTACCCAACTCCAGATCATTAGTGGACTTTCATAATCTCTTAGACAGAGCTTACAACACAAACATAGCTACTCTTAAAGCCCATAAGCCTCGCCTCATATTGATCAGTCGATATGGTAACGTTGGTAGGGTGATATTAAACGAGGAGAAGATCAAAGAGATGCTTGAAGATGTTGGATTCGAGGTAACCATATTCAGACCATCGAAAACAACGGGCTTGAAAGAAGCGTATAAACTTATAAAGTCGAGCCACGGGATGGTCGGGGTACATGGTGCTGCACTAACACATTTGCTGTTTCTTAGACCCGGTTCGGTTTTGGTTCAGATTGTTCCGCTTGGGTTAGGTTGGGTGTCTCAAACGTGCTTTGAATCGCCAGCTAAGGCAATGAAGTTGGAGTACACTGAGTATCGAGTGAATGTTGAAGAGAGTAGTTTGGTAGAAAAGTATAGTAGAGATGATTTGGTTTTGAGAGATCCGATTGCTTTTAGAGGAATGGATTGGAATGCGACTAAAATGAATGTTTATTTGAAAGAACAAGATGTTAGATTAGATGTGACCCGGTTTAGGCAACATATGATTAAAGCTTATGAGAAAGCTAAGTCTTTTATGGACATAGAAGGTTAATTCACGTTTTATGTTTTGTGATCATAATGATTTGTCTATTTTTGAATTAGTTTGTTTTTTTTTGTGTGTTGGTGTTGGTATTTTCTTCTGATGTCGAATCGATATGATTTGTACTAAATTAAACCAAACTAAACCGAAATTGATTCAGATTGTCGCTAATACTACAAACAGCAGTACTTGTTGGTTTTTGAAGTCCTGAGCTAGAATGATTGGTGAAATAATTGCGTTATACATAAGGTTATGTGCTGGAACAGCGTTAATCTGCGGCCCCCACAGAATATTTTCACTATCCAATCATTTCAAGAAAATTCAATTTCGCGTTAAGACAAAGCATTGTTCACAAATTTAACTTTTAATTAGAGGAGTCTTCATAAATTAGAGAGTTTTCATTTAACTTTTAAATTTAAATTTAATATATTTCAAACTTGTATTTTGAAGCAATTAATCAGAAAAGGAAAGTTGTAGTTTTTAAATATATACGATTAGAGAGTCTTCTTCCGCATTTTAAAGTTTTAAACTATCATCTAAAAGTATTCGTAATTTGAAAGTTTAGGCAAAAAAAGCGGAAATTAAGTTGATAAAAAAAAGGAGGTAACGAGAAGACGAAAATGCCCTCTTTCGAGATATCTTCGTGAGTCGCCGCTTTCACTCTGCTCTGTCACTTTTTTTAGCTGAGAGCTCTTTGTCTTCACTCTTCGGAGGAGAAGAAAAATGGAGAAGGTGTTAACGAAAGTGACGAGCTTCAAAGTGGGAGGTTCATGGGTTTCCAAGAAAGCCAAGGAAGAGCTCTCCAACATAACCAATGATCTCACCGTGAGTGCAAATCTTGATCTATGCCTTGTTTTCTCTTGGATTTTGCATATTGGTTCCTGTCTGAAATTCATGGGTTTGGTTATATTTCATGTAATGTTGGTCGGTTTTGCCTTGGTTGAAATGGTCTATTCTTGGTTTCTGGATGATTCAAAATTGTAGAAGAAGAATCATAGATCTAGGAAGATCTGAGATGAATTTTGAAATTCAGTTAAGCATATGAAAGTCTTCATTTTCTGAACTGATCAACTCAACTGATAGATGAAACCAACCTAACCACTTTATAGGCTTTTTTTTTTTATGTTCTTGAGTTGATATCAATTCTATGACAAAATTTACCTTATAGTTCATGTCTTGAACATAGGCTTGGCTATGTATGGTTGATTTGCACATCTCTGCTGTTTCATTGCCTCATATTAATTACATAATCTTTATATTTCATTTCAATACCATTTTTAGAAACATGATCTGGTTACCTTTCTAGGTCCTGTGTTCATAGGCTTGGCTATTTGGTTGATTTCCACTTATTTCTGTTCTTTCATTGCATCAATTTGAAAACATAATGCTTATCTTTGATTCGGTACTACTTTACTATTAGGTATCATTTATGTCTTGTCGTGTGCATAGCCTTCGTTATTTATATGACATACGGTCAATTTGCACTTTGTTTTCTCTTCTCCAGACTTTCTCTAGCACCGTTGAAGAAAAAGCGAAATGGGTTTTCAACAAGCTTAAAGGTAACACCATTTTCATTATGCTCACTGATAAACAAATCCAAGATTACACAATTTCGTGTCTCCTTTTTAAAAAAACAGGAAAGCCACTCAAAAGCTTACCAGAACTACTCAAAGAATACAACTTACCATCAGGACTCTTCCCACAAAACATAATCTGCTACGAATTCGACGAGACCAAGAACAAGCTTACTGTCTTCTTCTCTACACCGTGCGAAGTCACATTCAAAGATGGATCAGCGATAAGGTACGCAACACGTGTTAAAGGGATCTTGCTTAGAGGGAAACTGATGGGTGTGGAAGGAATGAAGACAAAAATGTTGGTTTGGGTCAAAGTCACAACAGTCTCAGTGGAGAGTTCAAAGTCGGACAAGCTTTGGTTCACTGCTGGTGTCAAGAAATCTCGGTCTAAGAATGTTTACGACACACCTCATGATGCTATCAAAGTCGTTGGAGAGTTCTAAAATATGTTGTTTGCAACGGTTTATTACCATTTTTAAATTTCATAATTGGTTATTTGGTTTTATTTGCATTTTGGGAAGAGGTATATATACAACTCTCATCTTGGTTAAATGTGTTTCTTTTTGCCCCCACCCGTAAATCTCACTATCTCTTGTGTTTTGTTTCACCTACTTAGAGAACTTCGCACCAAGGATATGTTTAGTTATTAATTAATTAAAACAACAACATATTTAGGAAATTTCTCTTGACTTTAATTACGAAGATAATTATAATGTGTTGCTAGGTTTTACTTTAGAAACTCAATCTAATTAAGAAAACATTCCATAGGCAAAAAAAAAAGAAAAAGGAACATGTCCATGTCCAGTTGCTTCGTTTTTAGTGAGGAGTGGAACTATGTCTTAGTGTAATCCATTGTGAAAAGCTTTTTGGTGAGGCTCGACCAAACCTCCCCGGACTATTGACATTAAAAGAGCAGATGGTTTCTAGACTCGGGCCAATCCTTGCAAAGTGAACACAAAACCGTAATGCCTTCATTCCATAGTGAAAGCTGATCACCAGCCGGCAGTCTACTGAAGATAGCCACTCATGTGTATACGGAGAGCTTCATAGTGTTGTACTGAAACCACACTCCTTTATTAACCCATTCAATCTGCGTCCGCTCCCCTCGCAAAAATTTCCAAGTTTGCTTCGTAGAAAAATCCGGTTTAAAACCATCTCCATACTTCCATAATCTTTTTTTTTTGATAATCCAGGTATCCAAACTTCTCACTTAGTCTGATTATCCCACCACGTCTAACCGGAACACGAGGAAAGTCTTGGAGACCAAACGAAAACCATGTTAAATCCGCTGTGGCCGGGAACTCGTGATGGCGGGCAGCTCAGTCGAGGGTCCTTTACCACCAGACCACGAGGCCCGGTTTCCATAATCTTTTTGTTTAATGTATTAGTTACATGTTTCACTTCAAGCTATATCTCCCAAGTCAAAGTGGAACATGCATGAAGGGTCAGATCTTTTTTTATATTCTTTTCTTTGACTCAAGTTGGTTTTAAGTTATTTTGGAGCGTCGATAAGATTAAAATGATAAAAGAGATGGTGACAAGAAAGTTTAAATTTTTTTAAGATTTCCTTAACGTAGTTTACAATGTTAAGCCTACATGTTAATTTTACTGCACTCAAGAAGAGGATATAAAAGAAATCCGTTAGGTTATCATAAAAGTTCTAATATCTCTTTTTGTGATTGGCAATCAAACTTTATAAAGACGCGACTCAAGCGTTTACACAAGCACAGTTTTCTCTAATTTTCTTGATGTGATAAGTAACGACGCGATTCGTTGTGGCAATGAATGAAAAGGGCCCCGTCGTGGAACCCACAGATATTAAGTCTGTATTGTGTCTCTTGGCCCGTTTTCAAAGTTGTTTGGGCCCTCCAAAAGTCAAGTTGTTTTCTTTTTTTTTGCTGCCAGCTAAATTTACTCTTTCTCTAACTCACACGTTTCATCTTTCACCATAAGATGCCAAGAAAATGTAAGGAACATTTATTGATTTTGAGTTAGAAATCCCATATATCATTTACATGAAATAGTAGTGTTCATGGGTGGGAGGAGTGAATTTGTGTGTTTTGTCTTGACAAAACAGCTATTTCGATTACGCTTATAAACTCGTAGTACACGTGGCGGAATTTTATTTGTAGAACGTGGCAGGGACAAACTGGTTGAGTCGTGCTTGGAGGTGCTGTTGACTTGCGAGGAGGCACACACTTTTGTTAAGGACAAAGTCGTGGTTTTACACACAAATACGCCGACGCTTTTTTTATAGTCATTTCGCGTATGAGCCAATCATATCCCAAGGATTACAACAAAAATAGATAAAAGAATTTGCTCACAGAATTGAAAAACACGATGAATTATATATAGAATCTATTAGATCCTTTGTCGCCAATGGCCAATAAATGAATCTGTAACTTATTACTCAGGATATGACTGAATAGCACTTGTAGCGTAACAAAAATAGAGTAATAAATATTAACACTAACTTACTCTGTTTTATTACCAATTAGGTGGAAATATTTTCCATCCATTAACGCTAAAAAAGTGAGAAAGTATACTAATATGTGAGAGCATCATTATCCCAAGTTGCTTAGAGAGTTGTTTAGGAGGAGATGGTTGCTTAATTTGAAGAGAGAGTGTGTGAAAATTACTTAATTAAGCAATTTTCACACACTCTCTCTTCAAATTAAGCAACCCTCTCCTCCTAAACAACTCTCTAAGCAACACGGGATAAAGATGCTCTTACGCTCTATACTAGTGGAAGGAAATGTTTTACTCTTGATGTGACGTTTTTTTTTCCACCATTTTCACCATTTTATTTTCACCATATTACTCCACCAAAAACCAATCACACCCTCAATACTATACAATAGTTCCAAAATATATTGTTGACAAATTATTTTTTTTTTAACTATTTCATCCTAGTGTATCATGGTAATTTTGTATTATCATTCGAATTCTATCATATATCTTCGAATAAACCCAATTTTTATGACAAAATTGAAACTTAGACTATTTTTGTTTGTGATATAATTTCAAAACACGATGGTATATAGTCTGTTTTTTATTAAAAATCGATCTATGACTAATTACCTATGTAAATTGTGATTAATAAAAAATCAACTTCTTCATGGCATGTTGTAATAATAATCACATTTTCATGAGTTACTTCTTTTTGAAACAATTCAAGTATGTTCGGATTTTTACTTTCCACAACAACCTTTTAAAACAGATATTTATAGCATTCATAATGTAAGATATACCATTTTCCGGAAATTATTTAAATCAGAGAAACAAATAATTAAATGGATAAAATGGAAGGAGGGAAAAAGACAGAGAGTTTACTCCTCCATATCTGCACCGCAGACTTTGTACTGCGAAAGCAAATTTAATGTTTTTATTTCTCGAGATCTGCTTCAAGACAGAAGAAACACACAAAAAAAATATCTCAAATTCTCTCCCCTATTAAAGACTATACAGATAAAAAAAAAACATTTAAAAATAAAACGAAGTGAAACTGAAACACGACACGGATTGTGTAAAGAAACAACAAAAGAGTTTTAAAAAGAGAAAAGAAAGAAAAAAACAAAGTTATCTTTTCTGGTTTTTGAGTTTGTTAGATTCTCTCTATCTTCTCCTTGTTTTGTAAAAACCAGCATCAATGGCGGAGAAAGAAGAAGAACATCAACAAAAGCAACCATCAACCGGAGCTTCATCACGTCCAACGATCTCACTCCCTCCTCGTCCCTTTGGAGAAATGTTTTTCAGCGGTGGTCTTGGATTCAGTCCTGGTCCTATGACCCTCGTCTCCAATCTCTTCTCTGATCCTGATGAACTCAAATCTTTCTCTCAGCTTCTTGCCGGAGCTATGGCTTCTCCGGCTGCTGCTGCTGTTGCTGCCGCCGCTGTTGTTGCTTCTGCTCATCAGACATCCGTGAGCTCTGTCGGTGGAAGCGGCGGTGATGTTGTTGACCCGAGGTTTAGACAAAACAGACCAACGGGGTTGATGATTACACAGCCTCCGGGGATGTTCACCGTGCCACCGGGATTAAGTCCGGCGACGCTTCTTGATTCTCCGAGCTTCTTTGGTCTCTTTTCACCCATTCAGGTGTGGGTTTCATTTCACATTAATCTCTTTTTTTTTTGTCGTTAGTTAGAAACTCTGTTTCTGAGGACTTTATGAATCTTTGAGAGTTTCAGTTACTTTATATAGAAAGTAGGAAACTTTCGGACAAAAGGGTATCTTTAAATGTCAAAGAGAGGACCATAATCAACTCTTAAGGATCTTTAGTATTGTTTCTTTGAACCTTGTTGACAAAATCTTGAATTTTTGCAATGGTATTAGTTAAGTAATATATTTGCTAGGCTTTGTTATCATTAGCTAATACTAATGTGATTTTTTATGTGTTAAGGGATCATTTGGTATGACACATCAACAAGCTTTAGCACAAGTCACTGCACAAGCAGTTCAAGGCAGTAGTGTCCAAATGCAGTCACAATCCGAACATACTTCCTCTACACAACAACAAGAGACTTCTTCTGAACCTATGTCCCAGCTTCCTGCCCCGGATCAGGGAGATACCATGGAAGTATCAGTCTATGAGCATCGGTCATCACAGCCTCAAAACGCTGATAAACCAGCTGATGATGGATACAACTGGAGAAAATACGGGCAGAAACAAGTCAAAGGTAGCGATTTTCCTCGGAGTTATTACAAATGTACACATCCCTCTTGTCCTGTCAAGAAGAAGGTTGAGAGATCTAAGGATGGGCAAGTGACGGAGATCATCTACAAGGGTCAGCATAGTCACGAGCCTCCCCAAAACAAGACTAAGAGAGACAATTCTAAAAGTTCTGATGTTGCAACTCAGTTTCAAACCAGTAATAGTGGTCACAACAAGACCAGAAGAGACCAGGAAACAAGCCAGGTTACTACAACAACAGAGCAGATGTGTGATGCAAGTGATAGCGAGGAAACTAGTGTGGAACCTGATCCCAAGAGAAGGTATAAAACAAAAGAAAACTTATTAAGAGATGTGACTGCTCCTCTTTACATTTTCATCCCTTATGTTGCAGAAATGTGGAAGTGCGGGTTACAGAACCAGTTTCTACAACGCAAAGAACCGTGACAGAGCCTAGAATTATTGTCCAAACGACGAGTGAAGTTGATCTCTTAGATGATGGATTCAGATGGCGTAAGTATGGTCAGAAAGTAGTCAAAGGAAATCCTTATCCAAGGTGATACTGAAAAACCAAACAGGCCATGGAGTTTTTAGATTTTTATCATTAACATTATTTTTTATCTATTCACAGGAGCTACTATAAGTGTACAACACCAGGATGTGGAGTAAGGAAACATGTAGAGAGAGCAGCAAACGACCCTAAAGCTGTTGTGACCACATACGAAGGGAAACATAACCATGACGTTCCAGCTGCTAGAAATAGCAGCCATCAGTTAAGACCAAACAACAATCTACACGGCACCTCATCGGTTAATTTGAATCAAAAACAGCGTGTTGCGCGTTTGAGGCTTAAAGAAGAGCAAATCACTTGAGAAAATAAGAATATCTGTGAGTTTAAAGGAATCTTTTAATTTGGTTAATGGAACCTCTTTTGTTTCAACTAAGTGTTGGAATCTTTTGTGTAAAAAGCTTTAACGCTTAAAACTAGATTCAAGATTCTGTTGTTATGTGGATTCTTTTGTACATGGGGAAAGACAACAATTACAGGGATCTTTTCGTTCTTCTAACAATAGGTTACATTTTATGGATGAAGTGTTGTCTTGTAATAACAAAGTCTGTAAGAAAAATGCAATGTTTTCATGGAAGATAATTCAATATACAAACTTTGTTTATGGTAAGTACCATCCTTGCTTAGTGATGAGCTGGCAAATGGGTAGAAATAATAAGGTGATGAGCTGGCTTGGCCGTTAAGAGTCATGATCGAGACTATAAGAGGAGCGATCATATGAGAAGAAATGATAGAGGTTCCACAATCTCTCGGAGATGAGTTGATTTTTGAAGCAGACTCGAGATGAAGGCAGTCTCGCCAGCTAGGATTACACAAACAGGTTGAGAGATACAAACAAGTTGCAGAGAATGTGATTTGCCAATTCGGTTGATATGGCTGAAAGAAATAATGCCAATTTACATTGTTCATCATAGTAACTGGTGTTGTCAAGTTGATCTTATCGAAGATGCATATAAGCCCGTCGCAACTGACGGAAAACTCTGTCATTTTCCTTACCTTCGTTGTTCAATCTGATGACCAAGGCTTTCTTCGATTAGACAATCCAAACTCATTGCCTTAAGGTTCTTGCTTTCACTAGCATCATCATAGAAACATAAATACTTGGTTTTTCTTGATGGTACATTTAGCACGTTATCATTCCTTTTCCGTGATTAGACACATTTTGGAATCTACTTAGGGTTTTCGCTGGAAGCCTCAACAAACCTCTTATTCGTTGGGTATTATTATCTCAGTCACCTTTGTTACTTCTGGCGACAACAACGTAACGAAACGATACAAATTATAATACAACCCATAGCTCACAGACATACATCACACCGATCTTAATCTTTCACATGTCTGATTCTCCATGTAAATATTGATACATTTGGTGTTCTTCAAACCCCAAACCTCAGATTTTAACAATTCTTCCACTAGACAATCTATAGCCAATTGATTTCACCTTTCTCATAGGTTGTCGACTTTTTTTTTTGACAACCCATCTTGCGTAAGCTCACAACGATGCAGTACACCTACCCCTAATCTCTCACATGTGAATCTTCATTGACTCTTTATATAGATTATTGATACGCTTGACGTTACTCAAACCCAAGACATCACCCTCCATTAACTGAGATTACTAACGACATCACCCTATGGAAAAGTTGTTAAAAGATGAGTCTTGGATTTGAGGGACGTCGAACGTATCAATAACCTACATAGGAAAGTCACTGAAAACTCACATGTATGAAGTTAGAGTCGATGCACTGCAGCGCATGAATTTCCATGGGATGAATTATCATAAATACAATATCCAATTAACAGCTCTAGCCCCATTGTTTTATCCAGTAACATCAAGGGAATCAAATTCATAATACAGTTTATTAGAATACATAGATACATTCATTTCACATTTATTTTCATGTAAATATTTAGAGTTTCATGGTTGGTTTGGTTACATAGAGGATTTGAACGTTCTTGTGATGTTGTAGATACATTTGATATCTGATCTTGTGCTTAGCTGTCCACGAAGTCAAAGTCTACTCCACCTCTTGAATCGCTGAATCCTTCCCCCTTACAAGAATCTATGCTCGAATTTTCTTCATATCCAAAACGAGCAAATTATTTCCTTACACTTTTCTATTATGTTCTAGTCATCTACCCTCATTTGTGGTTTCTCCTTGGTCTACTATATCCAAGGTGAGTCATGTAAAAATGTTGAATGAAATCACCCTTAAATCTTCAGCATATTTAGACCCTTGCATACTAAAAAATTTGAAACAAATTTATGTTGTCTATGATATTCAAAATATAAATGTTTGTCCATTTTAGTGTATCAAAGAAAGAATCAGAAGACAAAATATTAATCCGACTCTCAAATTGGCTGCATGCCAACAATAATGATGACATTCTCCGATCTGTATGACGACTAAATTGTGCATGCTGTAATATGTATATGCATTACGGCGACACAATACATATGATTAAGTAAATATAGCAAAGCATCTTTTAGCAGAGAAGCCTTACCGTGTGAGTTCTCACTAATTCGCACTATTTGTGTGTTTGTCAAAATATTAAAATAAAAATGTTTAGTATAACCAATGATGATTTGGTCTAGTAATAAAGAAGTTGCAACTGTAACTTCTGCCAGTTAGGTTCAATTCGCGATGGAGAGATTATTTACAATGTTTGAATTTCTACCAAAGTGATGAAACCAGTTTTGTTTGTTTACAGAAAGATTAGTACAAAGGAAAACACAGGTGATGTCAAAAAAACAAAGTTAAACACAGGTGTATTCTTTAAAAAAATAACATAGGTTTTGAAATTGATTTCTTTTAAATGTTGCGGATTATCCTCTTTTATTGAAATGGCCACTGGTTTTGTTCATGGTCTGCATTTCGTGGAGGTCCATTGTAATTTATCTTTAACCAATTCTCATCGGTTTAATTTTCTGCCTAAATTTCAAGTTTATACACGGAATCCACCTTTTATTCAAGACAAATGGCGGCGTATACGTGGAAGAAAGACGATATCCACCTTAATTCCTTTAAAATTTCGCAGCATGTGAGTTTTAAAAGTAATTTACGAAGACGTGCGTATATTATAGCAAAATATGTAAACAAAGAGCTTTCAACTAATCTCATTCCTAATCTCATTCCTAATAAGTCTTTTTCGTTTTCCTAAAATACCCCTGTCTTCATTCCACCTACTGTAGTTTTTTTGTTATATTGATTAGAAGATTTCTTTAAATAACGGCTCAGTATTGGCTTTTTATATCATTGGGGTCCCAATCAAAAACAGGACATGCTAAATAACAAATTTATCAGCCGCTTTAAAGCTTTAAGCCTTTAACCTTGCCTAGTGTAACTATCAACCTTGTTTTATATTATAAATGATAACGACCTACGATCGGGCGTTCCTTATTATATATGTCTCTTAGGCTATGCGGTTTGTTTGAGAAAGGATAAAATGCACTCTTGTTTCCTCTTCTTATGCTTTTGAGAACACACCTTATGGTTTTAACCACGTCGAGTTCTTAATTTCATACGTTATCGTCCAACGATGAAAATGTTATCTTCCACTAAGTCCCATCAAGTCTTCTTGAACTACCGAGGGGAGCAATTGCGTTACAGCTTTGTTAGTCATCTCATTGATGCTTTTGAGCGAGGCATGGAATCAACTTCTTCGTAGACAAATACGAGCAAAGAGGCAAGGATCTCAAAGATCTATTTGTAAGAATCAAAGAATCGAGAATCGCCCTTGCCATCTTCTCTACCAGGTTTGTGCAGTATTTCTTTCACGCTCTTTGGAGAACCAATATCCACTTCGCTGAATCAGAAATATTAACAAGACTCGTAATAATTATAGGTACGCAGAGTCGGGCTGGTGTATGGATGAGTTGGTGAAGATGAAGAAACAAACGGACAAAGGGAAGATACAAGTCATTCCAGTATTTTACAGGGTGAGAGCACGTGACGTTCGGAGACAAACCGGTGAGTTTGGTGATAACTTCTGGAAGCTCGCAAAAGCTTCTAGTGGATATCAGATCAAGAAGTGGAAGGAAGCACTGGAATGTATCTCCGGCAAGATGGGTTTGTCGTTGAGAGACGAGAGGTACTTTCCAATCACAATCGCACTAATTCATTCCCTCCAAAATATGAGTTACAAAAAAAAATAATGAAAATTATTATTTATATATGAATTACATAAAGTTTGCTCTTATCGCAGCTCTGAAGCTGATTTTGTCAAGGAAATTGTTAAGGAGGTAGTGAGAGTTATAGCAGCAGCTCGTCTCGAGGAAGAAGAAACTCGTTTTGAGAAAAAAAGGAAAACGAATCGCAATTGCCCATGCGAGGTTCCCTATGTCAAAAGGATCAAAACCGAAAACGTGTGACGTAATTAAATTTCTGTAATTTGTCATGGTAGATTCTTCTTTATTTCCAGTCGTGTTTGTGTTCTTTTAGAAGTATATATGAAGTATATGCTGCATATTAATCTGTTTAATTCCCAACAAATAACGTTTCCAGTGTGAAAATCTAGTAAGAAAGAGATACACATTAAATAACTAATAAAGAGTTGATCTACTAGATAAAAAATGTAGATTATCATGAAAAATATAAATGCACTCACTAACCAAAAACAACACTCTCTTACCTTTTTTTTCTTCCCATCTCTCTCTACCTTCTTTCTATAAAACCAATTTCTATATTTTTCTTAACTATTTCACAAATAAACATTTATCTAATAGAGAATTAAGGAGTTATATGTTTAATTTTTGTTGAAAAAATAGCTTTTTGAAATTTTCTTTTAAAAGTCGTTGTACTTCACCTTAGAATCCCCTATATATTATTTGAGAATCATTTAAAAGTTGTAACCTTAAGTTTGTAAGAATTAAATATAATCTCAATCCTATGTGGCATAGCTCTTTGGCTTCTATTTCAAATCCCAAGGATTCTAGAGCATGTGATATAATGTATAGTCTAAAAATTATGTTATCTAGCAATATAATATTTCGTAGACTATAGTTGGTCGCATATATCAAATATTTATTGTTTCGCATGCTTTCCTTAAATAAAACCTACGGAATTACCTAATGTGATTAAAATATATATGACAATTAATGATTTTAAACAATAAAGATTTGATAACAATCTGTATATTTTTTCTCATTTTGTTTATTTATTTATTATTAAAATAAATTACACAATTACATTAATCATATAATAAAAATCTAGATTTTTTTTTGTGTATGTTGTATTTCGAATTTTTCAAAATGAGTATAAATTACTAAAACTGTTAAAAGTCTCACATAAACTTTTAGGATCAAGGTTTTAATTTTTTTTTCTATATTAAAATATAATGATTATAAGACCATATGAAGAAATAATTTTAGTTTATATATATATATTTCATATCGTTTTAATTAAATTATAAATCCTATGAAAATACATACTTATATTTTGATATTTGTCTTCAACATATATTGAAAAGTTAATATTTTAATTTTGAAATATGTCATTGTTTTTTTAAAATTATTATAAATTATTGAAACTACTAAACATCTCACATTAAAACAAAATCGTTGGTGTAAAGTTTTGTTACACAAATATGTAAATAATCATAAAATCATATGAGTAGAAACCTCATTTAATAAATATCAATATTAAAAGTGTGCCATATTACTATGCTTATATCATTTAAATTTAATTATATATCATATACAATATATAAGATTGATTATTTTGATTTATTTACGCTAATTGCGAATAAACAAGAGTGATAGTTAAATTTATATGCATACGTCAATTTATTACATAATAGTGACTGATTTCTTAGTTATGTAATATATATATTTATTATTTTATTATTTTATGATATGCAGAATATTATAAAAAAAGTTATAAATATAAAATACTTATTGTGCATAAAGTGCAGATCTTAACCTAAGTGTGTATCTTTTTAATTATTTTAAATTTTAAGTATTTTCTAAATCTCAGGTCAAAACAAATAAACGAAATGAGAATAAACTTCAAAATCAATATTTATATTGGGTAATAACCTAAATAAAAAAACACAACCAGAGAAAAAATTGAAGATAAATAGGATTAACACGTGAACGTAAACTTCTCATAACCATAATTAATTTTTAAATTGTTAAATCATGATATTAAACTGAGTTAATTTTTAATTTGTTAATTTTTGATTTTTAAAATTTTTAAATCATTATGGTTATGTTAAATCATGGCCATAATTAATTTTAAATTCTTTATCTGTATTTTGAAAAACTTAAAATATTGTTTTTAAAACTAATTTAAAATGTAACTTAATTTTTTTATAAAATTATTTAAAAATAATAATTTGTAAAAAATATAGTTTTCTAATATTATTATACAAATAAATAAATTATATTAAATTAGTTTTGAAACTTTATATATTTTAAATGCAATTTTTTTACCAACTGCTTCTTAAAAAAACATTAGAAAATTTGCTAATACTCTACCAATCAAGCCCAATGACACTATGTTTATTTTCCATCACTCGAACACTAAATAGTGATAAGATATATGAAATTGGGTCTATCTAAGATTGGATCTACAGTTCTAATTACAATTGTTTATGATCCTACGTATAGATAATTATTTAAAAATTCCAGAATTCTAAAATTTCAAATACATATAAAAAAAATTATATGTAAATTTTAAATTTATCAATATTAAAATTTTATATTTTAATTACGTATATTCACCATGCGCATGGCGCATGTCTTATCCTAGTATAAGGTATTTAAACACACATCCTCTAAATATTAAATTAAATATATCAGAGAGTATTCAGTATTTTGAGTGTAGTCTTTAATTCAGGAATTTGAATGGAGATAAATTGTCCATGTAGAAGATATAATGTTGACCATGATAATTAAACGTATTTGTCGTCCAGGGTTAGTCCTGAGATGTTGAGGATTGTAGAATATAAATCTCGACATTTTTTTTTGCCAAATTAGGGGGTTCATATCTAAAATTTGAGGTCTATATCTATGTAATTTTTTAAATATTTTTTGAGAAAGCATTTGAGAACCAATGTTTGTTTTTTAAGAAAGGATTCGATGAGAATCGGCTCGATTCTCTCGTCTCACCACGATCCTTTTTCTCGGTCACATGGTTTGTAGCAAAATTATTCTTTTTAAAGTTTGTCTTAACTTAACCGACGATACCCAACGACGTCCTTCCAACATATCAAGAAGATGACCACCTTTCTGAGATTCTGCGTGTGTAATAATTATAGACTACAGTAAAACCTCTATAAATTAATAATGTTGAGACTTTGAAATTTTATTAATTTATAGAGATATTAATTTACGAAAATTTCCTTATTTAGATTTTATTTTATTTTTTCCACTTTTATTTATAAAATAAAATAAAATATTTGATTTTAGCATATGTACATTATTTAAATCTTAGAAATTTGACCTTTATATTGTTTTATTATCTTATTTGGTGTATATTTTTATGTTTCATAGAATTGTTACATGGTTTTCGATATAATTTAACTAAATATTATCAAAATATATTGAAATGTTTAAAAAGTAAAAGTAGTTTTATAGTAAATATAAAATACCTAACTAAATATTATCAAAATATATTCAAATGTTTAAAAAAATAAAAGTATTATTATAGTAAATATAAAACCAACAAGATAATGATAGATTGTATTTATATAATATTATATATAGCTAGATTATTAATTTATGATTTTAGTGGGACCATATATTTACATGGCAGTTTTAAAAATATTATTATCTTATTATTTTATCGATTTGTGTAATATTTTACACCGGCCCAAGTAGGGACTGGGGAAATTTATTAATTTATAGAGATTATTAATTTATCGAGTATCAATTTATAGAGGTTCTACTGTAATTGGTTTAGAGACCAGCGAAAGTGTATAAGAGTATTTCCAATGTAATACTCCATTTTCTACTCTAAAATGGAGTAACTCTAAAATGCAATTGAATTTTACTCCAATATATTACTCTATTTTTTACTACAAAAAAATATTTCTAATATATTATATTTTATATTATTTATTTTAAAATTAGTAATATCACCTTTCATTTATACTACTTGCAAAATTGTCTATTTTCAATTCATGGCATTTCTATTAAATACAATACCAGATTTTGACCCACGTTTGAGAAGCACGGGTTTTGTTTCGGTTGTAACAAAATGTATAAAATGATCTGATTTCTATTATATGATAGTTTTATATGCAAAATTTGATTATATTTAATGTTTTTGTAAGGTCTTTTCATTTAATTTGCATAACCGAGTCAGTTTGTGGTTGAACAAAGAATCAGAAAATTAAGTGTTGTGAGAGTTTGAAGAATTAAAACACATATTAGATTGAAACCAAAATTTGATGGGTCTGTGACCTATAATAAACTTGAAAAATCAATACTATTAAAAAAACCCAAAATTGTATTACAAATTTGTAGTTAAATCCAATAAATATGTTAATCGAGCTATATAGTTTATTTATGTTTCGGCAATTTTGTTTTGACTCACGCTTGAGAAATTTATAATAGGTAGGGAGAATAACTTTATAATATTAACCATAAATTTTTTTTTTATGGTTTCCACGAGACTGAACTCCAACTTATTCTTTTGTTTCCCACCACTACACCCTATGGTTTCCAGATCACCCAAGTCTTGAATTTGTCCAATAACATCTAGATAAAAATATACTCGTGTTAGATAGATACACAACAATGGAGATAAATTATAAAAATGGGAAAAAACTGACCAATAAGAAAATTATTAACATTTATGATTCAAAATAATATAGTTTTAAAAATAGAAGAATTGTTCCATAAATATAGGGAAGAATACTATCATTTAGGTTTTGACTCGCGTTTAGAAAACATGATCATTTAGGTTACACTTTTACAAAATGAAGATATCTAAATAATAAATCTATACAAAACGATAATATTACATTTGCATCACAAATGATTAGTTCCATGGTCTCCCCTATGTCTTTCAAGAAATGTCTCCATGTATGAAAGATTTTGACTTGGATGCGACATGCAGTCTTCCTCGGTTTTATATCACGACAACTGAAAATTATTCGCCATTTTTGTTTTAAGTTTTTCAATGAATGATGAATATATTGGTTAAAAGAGGCTATATTTATAATAGGTAGGACGATATACATTTAGGTTACGCAAGTGTAGGAAAGAATATTTAGACGATTTTAAAAAATATCTCTTTCGAGGAATAAGGAATATTTCTTGAAGATATTTTGAATTAGTTAAGAAGTTTAAAGTTTAACAGTTAATGGTAATACAACTACGGTATGTTACCGAAATTTATGGAAACCAAACAAAGAATAACTAACTTCGATATTGATTGTGGTTAATTTATAAACTTGTAGATGAAGCAATTCATTTATTTTAGTACGAAGATAATTATAGAAAATAGTTTTTGCAATATTTTCTTAACAAAACATATGTCATCCATTAAATGTCACCATGAAAATGATGATATATCGACGTATGAATAAAAATTAATACGAAAATATTTGAAAGTATCTTGCATATAACAAATTTAGTTATTATTCAATAACAATCTTAATATATTATTTAAATATTTTAAAAATCAGATATCAAAGATATTACTAAGATCTTTTCTAATATTGCATTTTGACAATATCTTTTAATATATTTTTCAGTAAAATATAAATATTTATTGTTTTAATATTTTGACAATATCTTTTAATATCTTTTTCAGTAAAATAAAAATATTTATTGTTTTAATATTTATTTATTCATATAATTAAGTTACTACAATAAATAATATATATATAATAACTTAACTAAAATTATTTTATAAACTATAAATTAAAAGAATTACATATTCATGACAACATATATTCATAGAGTTTATAACATACTTCAATTTATTAATGTAAAATATTAAACTATATATTAAAAGAATAAAAATTATATTTAATATAATATCTAAATTACTATATTAAAATATAATTTAGTATATTTTTATTTGATAAAAACAATATTATTTTTTTTTATTTTATTATACAGTATATTGAATTATATATTATGATTTAAAATTACAATTTATTTTTTAAATATGTAAACATTTATAAGTATAAGAGCATTTGAACACCATATAATTAATTTATATTATAATAAATATTTATGTAGTCAATCTATGGATTAAAACCGTAATATAAAGTTTATAAGACAATATAAATGTATGAAATATAATATGGAATATGGTTAGAGTAATTAATGAGAAGAGAGAGAATAAATCAGGTATATTTAATATATGATATGATCTGTAACAATTGATATAAATATAGATGTAAGACCAAAAAACAAATTACCAAAATGCCATTAATGAGGGTGTACACAACTTCCATCAGTCGATTTTTCAAGGGTGCCTTTACTTTTAATAGTATAGATTAACATCAATTAAATTTTTATTATATAATTAGAATTACTCAACAAAGTTTAAAAGAAACATTTAGTACATTAAAAATTACATTACATAGCTTAAATAAAATAATACATCAATTCTAAATTATTCATTAGAATTAGAATAATTTTCCCATAAATGATCAACTAATGCATTTTGAAGTAAAAAATAAGCTTATTTATCTTTTATTTTTCTGAAACGGGAAAAAAACTTGTGGAACCTCACATCCTTCAATTTCAACTTCTCTAGGTAGAACTTCTCTTTCAACTTCAATTGGCTCTTCGAGATTACAATCATCTTCTATTATCATGTTATGTAAGAATTTAATAATATGTTATCCAATTATTTTAATAATTTTAATGGATCCGGAAATGATTTATTGGGTTATTAAACAATTAACTTTGTTGTAAGTTTTATTTTATGTTATTTCTTTTGTATGGTGCTTATCTTTTATTTTCTATATGTATGATCTTTTATGTTTTATATTATATATATTTTGTTGCATAAAAGAGTTCATCATGTGGCTATTTATATAATTAAGAAACAATAACAGTACATTTTATAATATATATAGTAAAATAATATTTATATACTTATTTATAATAATATTATTAAAAACAAGGCTATTTACATAATTAAGAAATATTAATAGTATATATAATAAAATAATATTAATATACTTATTCATAATAATATTTTATTAAAAACGAGGCTGTTTATATAATTAAGAAATGTTAACAGTAAATTTATAATATATATATATATAGTAGAATAATATTAAAATACTTATTTATAATAATATTTTATTAAAAATGAGGCTGTTTATATAGTTAAAAATGTTAACAGTAAATTTATCATATATATAGTAAAATAATATTAATATACTTATTTATAATAATATTTTATTAAAAACTAAAAATATATAAATGTGGAGGACTATTTTATACATAAAAAAGTTCAACTCCATTTTGGAGTAATGAGTTGGTTTACTCCATATTTGGAGTAATCATGTTTGTTACTCCATTTTGGAGTGAGTTTTGGAGTAGGGTTGAAAATAATTTTACTGTAAAATAGAGTTTGGAGTGGGTTTTGGAGTGGGGTTAGAGATGCTCTAACAGTCTTTTTCTTTTTCTTTTTGTCGACATGTGAACGACACTAAGGGATTATTTTATTTGTCGAATTTGTCATCTATTCTTTAGCTGACGTGTGGTCATTGAGGTTTGTTTCTTCGTTGAATTTGGCAATACATGAAAACTGCGACCAATTCTCTCTCCTCAGCTGACTCTCTCGCGACCAACCAAACCGAATTGAGTTTCTCTCGGTGTCCGGCTGGCGCGTCACCGCGGGTGTCAGTGCGGAGGTCCCCCTCTCCATGTCTCTAGTTTTTCATTTGCGTCACTGTTCCTCTGCTCCTCTCCGTCTTGTTCATGGCTCTGGGCCTTCGTGTTCGTCATGTATCTGCCTGCTCGCGAAAAGTGATGTTGACGGTGGCGGCTTTGGTTGTTTCTGGAGTAATGGCGCGGTGGTGTGTTGTGATAGCTCTCGGCGAAGTTGATTTTTGGGTAAGAGTGTAGATCGAGTTCCCATTTTAGACCTACCCCGTTTGTCTTCAAGTCCGAGTTAGATATTGTTGGTTTATATGAACTTTGTGAGTCGCGGATTCTCCTCTGAGGTGTTCACAAATGACAAGTGGATTGAGTCTCTTCGGTTTTCATGGGACTCGTCTCCTCTTTGCTCGGTGTCAGGAGTTGTTCCGAGTGTGCCTCGGATGCAATATGTGAGTTGTGGTATGCAGAAGTGGTGGTGCCCAGCTCGGTCTCAGGTCACGGGTGTCTGTAATGCATAGAGTATGTCTTTGTGTATCAAGCCGTAGTGGGTAATCGTGGATTATCATCTCTTCACATGGTACTTTACTTGTCTTTGTCTTGGTAGCTCCGGTAAGTAGAACTGTAAAATAGGTGGGCTGACCATTGGTTGTCAATGTCCAGATGTAATTGGGTCTTATTTGGTAATATCTATTTGTCCATGTGAAAATAAATAGACAAAAATTACTAGAACATTGGACAATGGATGTTAATTGTTTTGGACAATATGAACATGGTCTATCCAATGGTCACAAAAAATTAGGGTTTCCAAAATTTTATCATTAGATTTTTCGCCAAAAATCATAAAATCGAATTTTCGTCAAAATCAAAAAACCAAGATTTTTCGCCAAAATTACAAACTCGAGATTTTTCGTCAAAATCATAAACTCGAAATTTTCCGTCAAAATCATAAAATCAAGTTTCTCGCCAGAATTGCAAAATCGAGATTTTATGTCAAATCATAAACTCAAGATTTCCCGCAAAATCGCAAAACCGAGATTTCTCGCCAAAATCATAAACTCGAGAAACTTGATTTAAATTTAAAATTTTTTTATGCTCAATTTTGGACTCCATGGCAGTCCATATAAAAATGGGTGTTTGTAGGTTTGGTCCTTAATGGACATGATCCTTAATGAACATGGTCACTCTTTTTCCACAAACAACAGTTGGACAAACGGACATGGGCTAATGAACTTGGGCTCGCCTATTTTATAGCTCTACCGGTAAGTGGCGACGGTTGTCTTGCTTAGAGGATTTTCTCTCTCCGTTTTCATCTGAACATTTTCTCCGGAGAATGTTTCTCACGAGTCTCAGCCTCTTCCCTTTGGTTCTCAAAGGTGGCAACCGTTCATTCGGATCTCAACATTGCTCAATGCCCATTTTGGTGTCTCAGTTGGTCCAAGTTTCATATCCTAGTGTTGTCGTGAGTCTCTTGATTCCATGTGGTAGTGTGCTTGGACAGGTTATGTGCAGGTTTAGAAGGCTTCATCAAGCGATGTGTGATGTTGAGCATAAGCCCAACTTTCTCGGCGAAGGCGAGGCGATGAGTATTTTGAGCTTCCTTTGCTAATATTTGTCTAGTGCTTCATCGACATTAATGGTTAAAAAATCTTTGAGGCATTTATCGGGAGCCAGCTACTTTACAGACTACACGGGAAGTATAGAAAATCGTTTTGAGGGGAAAACCAGAAAGTTTAAGAATTGCATTGTAACATTCTCCATGTATCTTTATAAAAAAAAAAATCTCCATGTATGATTGCTTCAGCATTATCAAAAATGTTTTCAGTTGTATACTCAAAACTTCAAATTTTATAGCTTCTTTATGATGGTACTTAGTCTTAACACAATATAAGGACGTACTAGTCAGATGAGTTTCTTTTTCTCGAAGAAAGTTTTCAAGTGCCAAAACTGAAAACCAGCCACCGATAAACAAACCACGAGGGACAAGAAACTCAACCACGCCATCTTCGAGTTTGTGGATCTATTCAGTTCATCCATCTCTTCTCCCCTGATCATTACACCAAGCCATAAGATATAGTAATAATTATATCATTCCATCATCTATCTTCAAACCAACAAATAAACTTAAGCAAAAGGTATATATGTTCTACCTTTCGTACATATAATACATCTCCTCGTGGATGGAAACAATAGTGTCTAATAAGCTCTTAACCGAGG
The DNA here is from genome assembly GCA_932364175.1 of Eruca vesicaria subsp. sativa. Lineage (NCBI taxonomy): Eukaryota > Viridiplantae > Streptophyta > Magnoliopsida > Brassicales > Brassicaceae > Eruca > Eruca vesicaria. The sequence continues at coordinate 416,177 of CAKOAT010752931.1, read as the reverse complement.
ACTCCATCATCTGTCACATTAACAACAACAACAACCACAAACAACTTAGTAAAAAGAAACCCTAAAGCACCATTCTACAAACCATAAACCATATGAAAAAAACAAACCCTAAAACACTTACTTCGACTTGGCTCTTCTTCACAACTTTCGACCAATCATTGGAGTGAACACCAGACCTCCAATCGAAATCAATGGTCAACGTTGTCTCCGGCTTATGATCGACGGCCGTGAAGCACGCAAAGTAAGTACCGTTCTCAGATGCGGTAAACGAGAACTGACCAGACTCCATATTATCGGCTTCGTGCAGCATCGTCGTCGCTTCTGGCGACATCACCTTACAAATAGATCACAAGCTTGTGATGAAAAATATTGATATCGACAAGTTTGAAACAAAAACTCGATGTGGTAATTTTAGGGTGTGTACTACCTTGACGGTGATTTTGTGGGAGGCGGGAAGAGGATGGTGTTCATCGTTAGGGTTTACGATGAAGTATTTGCCAACGGTCATGGATTTTGCGTGAATATCCTCAGATATGCATTTCATCTGCCCAGAGTGAACTTCGTACCTCATTGATAGTGTTTTAGGAGACAAAAACGTAAGAATCAAAAGCAAAATCGAGCTTTGGCGGAGAAGATCCATGGCGGCACCAGAGAGATAGAGAGAGGTAGGGAGAATTAATTATAATAAAAATCTTAGCAGTTTTCAAAGGATTTTTTGCCGTTTTGGGTAAAATTCAGAGGCTAAAGAGAATCAAAACATTATATACCACGTGCGATGAGTTAATTTGTTGAAACAGATTCTCATATAATATCACTTGATTGTCTTTCCTATTTTTCCGCGATGAAATATATTATTGGCTTTATTTATTTAAAATTTGACATAAATCTGATACAATAATAGGATACCATTTTTTTTATAAAATTGTATGTAAAGATATAATTCCATTAAAATTATAAATTAATAATTTATATATATATATATATATATATATGTATTAGATAAGTAAGAACATATTATTATATAGTTTTTTATATTAACAATATAATTATTTTATATTTTCTTAACATTTAATATATTTTTAATAATATTATATCTAAAACCACATTTAAATTCTATACAGTATATATTATATATACCAAATAATATTATATAATTAATATAAATGTCAAATTTTTAAAAATAATAATTAATGTCTATACATTAAAATCAAATATTTTTTTATTTTAGAATAAATATATCTTAATATAAGAAATCTAAAGAAAATAACTTTTGTAAATTAATATTTCTATAAAATAATAAAATTTCAAATTTCCAACATTATTAATTTATATAGATTTTATAGACCAAAGTTTCAGTACTCTCCTTCATTACCATTTAATGGGCTTATAATTTATGGATCTCCTGGGCTTTAAAGTTCTTTATAGTTAAGCCATGTATTATATATTCATTAGATAGGGATCCTGTCATAGTTTCTTACCTATATAGAATTGATTTGTATTATAATATATATTGTACATGGTGTTATTTTATAATGTGTAATGTTTTATATCTAGTAATGAAGTGGTTTGACTTGGAAATTAATTGTGTTACTATTTTCCTTAAAAGGATATGTTGTTTAAATTTTTTATTATTTTAAATGAGATTATAAGAAAATTATTTTTAATCAATTTAATTTTTTAATAATTTAATCAAAATAAATTTTTTTTATCAAATTTATTGGTTTGTAAGTTTCATTACATTTTGTAACATTGTAATTATCGAAGTATATTATTGAAAACTATGCATGCTTAATTATGCCAGATACTGTTTTTATTTTTATTTCAATAGAGTAATATTTATAGAATAAGACTAAAAACACATAGAAATTTAGTGAAAGATGGCGTTGTTTGTAGGGAAGAAAGTGAGTAATAAACCACCTATCTTATGATCTGGTCGGTATTTCAGTGAACTTATCATATTTCTCATGGTCTTATCAATGAGTTTTTGCATTTGTTCCATTGATGTTCTGTATAGAAGATTGATTGATTTGTAAATAACATTCTTTTTCTTGATAGATCAATAAATTTGAAATTTCATCAAAAAAAAAGAAAAAGAAAGTGAGTAATATCATAGTTTCGAAATGTTCACAAATGGCCTTGTTTGTTGAACCAATGAGGAGAATAAGAAGAACTCATATAAATTTAGAGGAAGATAAAGTAGTAATATCAGATTTGACATAATTATCAAATTCTGTTGTTCTTTAAGTTCTGTAAAAGTTATATTGATAAAACGACTGAAAGCGTGTGTGTGTATATCCCCTATATATTAATTGAGGAACATTTGAAAAGATGTAATCTCAATTTTGTATTAATTAAAAGAGGCCCCAATGCATAGGTGTCATTCAATTAGGTAGTCAATTAGATTCAATTGAAAAAATAAGTAAGTCCATATTGGATTTTTATAGGTTGCTAGATACATTAGTTAGTCAAACTATATGATATAATGATATAATATGCTATTTTCTTTCCATAAATAAAACCTACGGAATTACCATAAATGACTAATATATATATGACACTTAATGATTGTTCCCTAAGATATAATTACTATTTTATTTTATTTCCATAAATAAAACCTACGGAATTACCATAAATGACTAATATATATATATGACACTTAATGATTCTAATAATAAATATTAGATTAGAGTTTATATATCCTCCATCATTTTTATTTAATTTTATATTATTAAAATAAATTAAACAATCAAATTAGCTATAAAATTAAACTTTAGATTTTTTCGTATAGGTTATATTTTGAATTTTAGGAAACGAGAATAAATAACTAAACTGTTAAAATTATTATGTTAAAAATTAATGATCAATAGTTTAACATTTTATTATAAAAAGCTATACATGATTTTAAAACCATATAAGTAAAAAGTATCATTCAATAATAAAACAAATATATATATATATATATACAGATTAAACTATATACCATATAAGATTACATAAATATTTTAATTTCAAAATTTTCAATAAATTTTCAAGAACATTTATGAATTATAAACTTATTAAATTTTTCACATTGAATTTTTTTGTTATCAATGATTTAAATATCTTAGTTCCTTTTTAATTTTATATTTTTAAAAGATATTAACAATCGATAATATGGTTATTTTTGGTATATACCATACAAACCGAATGGATGTGATTTTATAAAAACCATAGGATTTGGATATGGTTTGATTTATAATCGA
>CAKOAT010752931.1:350750-406519 GCA_932364175.1 Eruca vesicaria subsp. sativa | reverse complement strand
CTGAAAACTAGCTCAATCTGACTCAGACAACTTACAGAGGCTAAATTCGTAAAAATATCTTCTGTTTTTTTGTTTGGTCACAAAGGACTATACTGTAATTTCATACCACTTTTAGGTTAGATTTGCATTTGATTGAAGTTTGGGTCTAGTATTGGGGTTAAAACCAAGTTGTAGGTTAGTTTTGGCAAAAACCCCTTCTAACAATGGGAAACGACGGATATTGATAGATTTAAATACTGCATGTTTAAATATACATCTGCAGTGACTTATAACATTGATTTTATAAAAATATACTGTAAGATAACGATATTCCACTAACCGATGACTTAGTAACCGTCTACATATAAAATACATATGTAAATGACTAAATTATGTGGTTAAGTAATTACTGAAACAACTGTTGGTGTATATATTCATTTCCTGTGTACTGCCTTCAGAAACATAACAAAGAAAGGTTTCAGTCAAGAAAAGTGAAGATGAAGTTCGGAAAAGAACTGTCGTCACAAATGGTACCGGAGTGGCAACAAGCTTACATGAGTTACGACTTTCTCAAAAATCTTCTCAAAGAAATCATCAAACTCAAACACGGAACCAACCCTCCTTCTCAACCACATCATCCCGTCTCCGGCGAAGGACTTAGCCGCAAAATGACTCTATACCGAGCTTTTAGCGGTCTTGTCCAAACGCCAGGAAAGAAAAGACAAAACTCGGGACAAACCAGCCCTTCTCAAAAAACTGACATTGAAGAAGGTAATGATAAGTTTCACGTACAAAACAGCCTGACAATGAATGTATAGTGATATATGTTTTTAAAATATATTATTGTAGTTTTTTTTAAAAAATATTATCAATGTGAGATTTTTTTTTTTTTTTTGGTAAAATTATCACTGTGAGATTCTTAACAGGCTATGCTCCGATACTCGTCAACAAAGCGAATCATGGGTTAGAAACTACGTTTCTGATGACGGCAGAGGAAGGAGGAGAATATGAATTGGTGTTTTTCAGACGACTCGACGATGAGTTTAATAGAGTTGAAAAATTCTATAAAGAGAAAGTGGGAGAAGTAGTGAATGATGCGATCATGCTTAATAAGCAAATGGATGCTCTAATTGCATTCCGAGTTAAGGTTGAGAATCCTATTGGATGGGGATGGGAGGAGCGAACGGTGGAGATGACTCGCTTGGCCTCCGATGTTGCTACTTCCACCGCTGCTATCGCTGTTTCTACACCTGCTAGAACTGGAACAAGTAAGATCTTTAAAATGCTTTGTTTACATCACGCAGTAAATGCCCTTAACGACTCTTGGAATAGCTGATTCAACGAAAATTATATGTTATTAAGTTATATAATTATTATCTAATATTTATTTGAGCGAGGCAAGATCTTTGTCTTGAAAGAGAGCAACGTAAATGGAAATGAACTAAATATAAAATGAAAACAACTTATATAATCATAATATTTAGGTGTATATATAGCAACTTATGACGAAGGAAACGGTCCAATTCTAAATCCAGTTCCAGTTAAACAAGTCCAATAAATAATCAATCAACCAAATTTATATTAAATTTAAAATTCAAGATTTTTATATCGTTTGAAATTTGGTGAAACACGCCTATAAAACTCTTGCACCGTTAAAAGCCAAACGGTGTTAAAGCAAATCCATATACACAAATACTAACTAGAAAAACAAAGTTGGTTTAAATTTCTTTGAGTCCAACTCCTAATATTAAAAATTCGGTTTATTTCAGTCTCTAACGTAAAAACACATTATTTTGAAATCAATCCCCTATATATTAATTGAGAAACATTTGAAAAGATGTAACCTCAATTTTGTATTAATTAAAAGAGGTCCCAATGCATAGGTGTCATTCAATTAGGTAGTCAATTAGATTCAATTGAAAAATAAGTAAGTCCACATTGAATTTTTATAGGTTACTAGATACATTAGTTAATCAAACTATATGATATAATGATATGATATGTTATTTTCTTTCCATAAATAAAACCTACGGAATTACCATAAATGACTAATATATATATATGACACTTAATGATTGTTCCCTAAGATATAATTACTATTTTATTTTATTTCCACAAATAAAACCTACGGAATTACCATAAATGACTAATATATATATATGACACTTAATGATTCTAATAATAAATATTTGATAACAGTTTATATATCATTCATCATTTTCTTTAATTTTATATTATTAAAATAAATTAAACAATCAAATTAGCTATAAAATTAAAATTTAGATTTTTTCGTATAGGTTATATTTTGAATTTTAAGAAACGAGAATAAATAACTAAACTATTAAAATTATTATCTTAAAAATTAATGATCAATAGTTTAACATTTTATTATAAAAAGATATACATGATTTTAAAACAATATAAGTAAAAAGTATTATTCAATAATAAAACAAATATATATATATACAGATTAAACTATATACCATATAAGATTACATAAATATTTTAATTTCAAAATTTTCAATAAATTTTCAAAAACATTTATAAATTATAAACTTATTAAATTTTTCACATTGAAATTTTTTGTTATCAATGATTTAAATATCTTAGTTTTTTTAATTTTATATTTTTAAAAGATATTAACAATGGATAATATGGTTATTTTTGATATATACCATACAAACCGAATATATGTGATTTTATAAAAACCATAGGATTTGGATATGGTTTGACTTATAATCGATTAAACTGAAACATGTAAATATGTATATATTTATAACGACGCATGAATATATATCTGTTACATGAGTTGAACTATAATTATAATTTGTAAATAGCTAACAATTTATTACAACTAAGACTTCTTATTTTGATCTTTCGCTTTTTAACAGTAACTAAATTGAAGTAAAGATTATAAATTTGATGGACAACAATTAGTTGAAATTCTTTACAACTTTTTTTTATCTTTAAACAAACAGAGTTGTATTCAATCGAAGACATATTGGTTTGATGAACACTAAATATGGAAGAATATAAAAACTTTTCTTTCATGCTTCTGTTTTGTTTTTTATTTTTATTTTCAAAATTTAGTGTTTTGATATTAATTATAGATTTGATCATTTTATTAGATGATAGAAGCCTTTTTTTATTCTTTTATTTAAATATATAATATTTTTTTAATAAATGACTATGTGACAATATGACTCTAAATATGATCATATTATATATTTGTATAATATATAATATGATCTCAAACTAAATAATTATGTTTTTTGGTACAAAATTGAATAAACTGAAAACCGATGGTATATAAACCAAATCAAACTAAAGTACATATAGATTTTGAATAGTAGTTATATTTTAATGATCGAAATACCAAAAAATCGAGCCTTACCGAAACCCGATATCCGGATTGAACACCTCTAATCCGAATGAAACCGAACTATTGTTTCATTTTTAAAAACATAAAAAAAAATAATAGCTTCATCCCGCGCAAGGCGCGGGTCTTATCCTAGTATTTAATACAATGAAATCTCTATAAATTAATAATGTTGAGACTAGATCAAAACTATAATTTTTAGTAATTTATAGAGATTATTATTATTTTTTATAGAGATTATTAATTTATCGATATACAAACTGAATAATAACTTAATTTGGAACTATAAAATTATATTATTTTATAGAAATTTTTAGTGTATATTAATTTATAGAATATTAATTTAAAGATGTTATACTTTCTCTCCCGCCTTACCTTGCAGTGAAGCCTGGAGTTCAAGCTCGCTTAGAGGCTATACATGAAGGCTCCAGCAGAGCTGATCAAACCGACAATAATGAGGATCATGGCGACGCAAGAAGAAGCAGCTTGAGCAAAATTGCAGCTGGAAGGCCAGCCCCTATCCAGGTTCTAGACCACATAAAGATCAACAACACTAAGGAAACGCCTAGGTCCACCATTAAAGGCGTTCTCCATTCCTCAAGCCATGAAGAGATCATATTCAATAGGCATAATCTTAGGGAAGTCGAAGAGAAGCTCAAACTCGCCTTCGTCGAGTTTTACCAGAAGCTTCGTCTTCTCAAGAGCTACAGGTTGCGTTCACCTGTGTATGATTAAATGTATTGAACTTTGTTGAAAACTTGATTTATTATTTAACTGGAATCAAAATATACATGCAGCTTTCTGAACGTGTTGGCGTTCTCAAAGATTTTGAAGAAGTATGATAAGGTTAGCTAGTATTGGTGATAGTAAATTTTTTTATTCTAAAGTTTTGTGAAAAAATATTTAAAGTTGTTCTACCAAGTTATATTCACAGATAACTTCGAGAAAAGCTTCGAAGCCTTATATGAAAATGGTTGATAATTCGTATCTCGGAAGCTCAGATGAGGTAAGCTTTAAATTTGAATCCAAACTAGAGTATTGGCTCAATTGATTTCTTTGTTTAGTTCCTTATATATTGATTGCTTATCTTATATCGCAGCTTATGAAACTGATACAGCGTGTTGAAGCTACATTCATAAAGCATTTTGCAAATGGCAACAGAAGAAAAGGAATGAACATTTTGAGACCTCAAATGAAAAGAGAAAGACACCGACTTACATTCTCCACAGGTAAAATCATATACACAAAAACACATGTTCTGATTTGTGTTTTTGTGAGTTTATGAGAAGCTTTTGGTTTCAGGTTTCTCTGCTGGATGTGTGTTTTCTCTTATAGTGGCTCTTGTCTCTATTATACGTGCCCGTAATATTTTTCAAATGGAAGGCTACAAAAATTACATGAAAACTATGTTCCCTCTTTATAGGTAAAATTTACTTTGCCTCTTTAACAAAATTATTTAGGGTTGAAACTTGCTTCTTTACAAGGTTTTTTATTGTTGTTCTTGCAGCTTGTTTGGGTTCATTGTTCTTCACATGACTGTGTATGCTATTGATATATACTATTGGAAGCGTTATCGAGTAAATTATGCATTCATATTTGGGTTCAAGCAAGGAACTGAACTTGGTTATAGACAAGTTCTGTTTGTGGGATTCAGCATTGGAGCTTTTGCATTGCTTTGTGTTCTTGGTAATCTTGACATGCAAGCAAACCCTAGAACCAAAAGTTTCCAAGCACTAACTGAACTTCTTCCTCTTTTCCTTCTTGGTGTAAGTCTCTAAATCCGGAAAAATTAGTTTTTAATGTATAATGGGGCTAACTCTATATGATGTTTGGTTCAGGCTATGTTTGCAGTTTTAATCTTACCATTAAACATTCTGTATCGCTCGAGCCGCTTCTTCTTTCTTACGTGTCTGTTTCACTGCCTTGCAGCTCCTCTTTACAAGGTAGGTGAAACATAAACTTCAACGGATTATTATTGTTGATAATAATATCATATACTTACTAAAGAATACTCAATGCAGGTAACGTTACCCGATTTCTTCTTAGGAGATCAATTAACTAGTCAAGTACAAGCTCTTCGTAGCATCCAGTTTTATATATGCTACTATGGTTGGGGAGACTTCAAACAAAGGAAAGACACTTGCAGCAGCTCTGAAGTCTACAAAACTTTCTTATACATTGTTGCTGTAATCCCATATCTATCTCGCCTCCTTCAGGTACAAAAAAAAATTATTCAAAAAATAACATGATCTAACACTGTTCCAGCATTAGATTTTATTTTTGCCAAATATGAGAATATCATAATTTTCTTTGTTTTTTTTTTTTGAACATTAGAGAGTTTTCTTTGTTGTTATATTGATTTAGTGCATGCGACGAATGTTTGAGGAAAGGAGCCTAGAGCAAGGATATAACGGAGTCAAATACTTGTTGACAATAATAGCAGTTTGTTTAAGAACGGCTTATGGTTTTGAAACCAACAAAAATCATAAGTTTATCCTCAAAGTATTAGCTGGTTGTGCCTCAGTTCTTGCTGCTGTTTTCTGTACATACTGGGACTTTGTCCATGACTGGGGACTTCTGAATAGAACATCTAAAAACAGATGGCTTCGAGATAAACTTCTTGTCCCACACAAGAGAGTGTACTTCATTGCAATGGTACGTGAGCCGTTAAAAACATTTAAATCATCTCAAAAAAAAAAAAAGATTGTATATGTTTCAGTTATGTAATCTCCATTCTCCACAACTTATTCCTGATATTATATTTGTAGATCGTGAACGTTGTGTTGAGGTTTGCGTGGTTGCAAACAGTATTAGGTTTTGAGTTTAAGTTTCTTCACACTCAGACGGTGCTTGCGGTTGTGGCCAGTCTTGAGATTATTCGTCGTGGAATATGGAATTTCTTCAGGTTACTACTTCACACTTACCTCTTTCTTTTTTGAGGATTACCCAACAAGAAACTTCTTCTTTTGCATTTTTTCTGTCATGAATTTTGGAAGTTTTGTTTCGGGTTTTTGTTTATTAAAACAGGCTAGAGAATGAGCATTTGAATAATGTGGGGAAGTATCGAGCTTTCAAATCAGTTCCACTACCGTTCAGTTACGACGAAGATGATGAAAAGGACGACTAAACTGTTTGCAGAAGAACGTGAACATTTTCTTATACATGAATTGAAGTGTTTGAACGTGAACGTTTTTTGTAATTTATCCCGTATATGGACGTGTGAATGTGATTAGTGTTTGTCACACAAGTGCCAACTGGAAATCTTCTCTTTACTAAATTGTACGATTGGTACTTCTAGCTTAGAAAACGAAAATGTAAAGACAAGTCCACATTAATGTGTCGGCGACATCAGTTTATAAAGCACTTCTAAAAAGTTCCAAACCTAGTAGCAGTTTAAAGTACTTTGTAAAAGTACTTAAAATGACTTTTTAAAGAAAATTATAAGCACATATGTTAAACAAGTTTTGTTTGATAAGTACGAACACAAGTCAGGTCTAACTATCACTCCGTATATATACAAAAAGGTAGAATGAGTGAACTGTGAAAACCCCTAGTTACTTTTTGCGGAATATTATTTTATAGAAAGTCAGTTCCTTGACCATGACTTTGTATCGCACGTCATGTCCACAATGGTTACTCTGTATCTTTTGACTTTCTATAAAAATGAGAAGGGACGGATTTTGCTTGATTTATATGTGAATTAATATACATTTGCGGTGTGTCGGTGACTCATAAGTCATAACATTGATTTTAAAAATTCATATAAGACAGCGATATTCCATTATGCGACAGATAATGCAGGACCAGTATCGAGGCATGTTCGAGGGTCGATTATGTATTTTATTAAAATAAGTTTGGTGTATATACATACATATTCATTTCCTCTTTAATTGCTTTCAGACACAACAAAGAAAGGTTTCAGACAAGGGAGATGAAGTTCGGAAAAGAATTGTCGTCACAAATGGTACCGGAGTGGCAACAAGCTTACATGAGTTACGATTATCTCAAAAAACTTCTCAAAGAAATCATCAAATTCAAACTCAGAACCAACCCTCCTCCTCAGCCTCCTCCACATCAAGCTGTCTCCGGCGTACTTAGCCGCAAGATGACTCTATACCGAGCTTTTAGCGGCCTTGTCCAAACGCAAGGAAAGAAAAGACAAAGTTCGGGGCAAATCAAACCTTCTCTAGAATCTGACATTGAAGAAGGTATTGTTTGCTTGACAATGAATCTACATTTACCATGTCTTTTATATATTTATTCTAGGACTTTTAAAAAAAAAATACTTCAACGTGATATTCTTAACAGGTAATGCACCGATACTTGTCAACAAAACGAGTGATGGATTAGAAACTATGTTTTTGATGACGGCAGAGGAAGGAGGAGAATATGAGTTGATCTTTTTCAGGCGACTCGACGATGAGTTTAATAAAATTGAGAAATTCTATAAAGAGAAAGTAGAAGAAGTAATGAATGATGCGATTATGCTTAATAAGCAAATGGATGCTCTAATTGCATTCCGAGTTAAGGTTGAGAATCCTATTGGGTGGGGATGGAAAGAACGGACGGTGGAGATGACTCGCTTGGCCTCCGATGTTGCTACTTCCACGGCTGCGATTGCTGCGTCTACACCCTCTAAAAGTCGAACCGGTATGATCATTTAAATGCAGTTAATTTTTATTCCATCACGGAGTAATTTTTGTATGATTCTTGAAATAACCAAAATTGTTTATAAAATTTTTTTTAAACATAAATCATAAAAAATATTAAATTTATCTTTTGGATTTAAAACTACAAAAAAAATTTCAAATTTAGCAGTCCTTAATTACACATATTTGAAACTCATTCTGAAACTTTTGCACCCTTTAAGAGCATCCACATCAATGAATCAATTTTTTATTATTAAAATTTTTCCATTTTCTTTTTGATTTTTTTTTTTAAAAAAAAGAAAAAAAAAAGACCTAGACCAATCTCGGGCTGACACGTGTTGAACCTTAGGAGAGAGGGGTTCACCCGGGTGAACTTTAGGAGAGAGGGGTTCATAGATTTTTGTTATTTTTTTTTTTTTTTTTTTGGTTTCCATGTGAACCCCCCATTTGAACTCTCAATGGGGTGCTCTAAATCTAATGGCGTTAAAGCAAAAATTCATACAGTAAACTATTAACCAAAAACAAAGTTGATTTAAAATGTGATATGAGTAAACCGTTTTATTTCGGTCTCAACGTTAACCTATATGTATTATATCTATCTCTCTCGCGTTACGTTCCAGTGAAGCCTGGAGCTAAAGCTCGCATGGAGCCGATACATGAAAGAGGCTCCCGCAGAGCTGATGAATCCGAAGAGGATGAAGATCACGGTGACGAGAGAAGGAACATCTTGAGCAAAGTGGCAGCTGGAAGGCCAGCCCCTATCGAGGTTCTAGACCACATAAAGATCAACAACACTAAGGAAACGCCTAGGTCCACCATTAAAGGCGTTCTCCATTCCTCGGACCACGAGGAGATCAAATTCACTAGAGGTAATCTGAAGGAAGTCGAAGGGAAGCTCAAAATCGCTTTCGTCCAGTTTTACCAAAAGCTTCGTCTCCTCAAGAGCTACAGGTTTGGAATTTTTACGTGTGCATAGATGAATATATTGAATTTTTTTTATATATTCACTGGAAGCAAAATATATATATGCAGCTTTCTGAATGTCTTGGCGTTCTCCAAAATTTTGAAGAAGTATGATAAGGTTACGATTTTGTCATAATAGAGATTTTTTTTTTTTTAAAAAGATTATGTTCTCGAGACTAAAAATGTGTTTGACGTAATAGATAACTTCAAGAAATGCTTCGAAGCCTTACATGAAAATGGTTGATAATTCGTATCTCGGAAGCTCAGACGAGGTAAGCTTTATATTTGAATCCAAGCTAGAGTGTTATATTCAGATTTATTATGGGCTTCCAACTTAAAATTAATTGGTGATTAGTGAATTTCCGAGGTGGGATATATATCCCTAATATAGAGTTTGGTTCCTCTGTTTTGTTAATTAATATTGATCTTTTATGGCTTCTCCTATACCGCAGCTAATGAAACTGATACAGCGTGTTGAAGCAACTTTCATAAAGCATTTCGCAAATGGTAACAGAAGAAAAGGAATGAAGATTTTGAGACCTCTAATGAAAAGAGAGAGACATAGACTCACATTCTTCACTGGTAGAAACATATATACAGCAATACCATCCTCTGCTTCTTCTATGTTTTTATAAAATGCTTTTCCTTGTCGATTTATGAGGGATTTGTTTTTTTTTTAGGTTTCTCTGCTGGATGCATGTTTTCTCTTATAGTGGCTCTTGTAGCCATCATACGCGCCAGGAATATTTTTCAAGAGGAAGGCTACAAAGATTACATGAATAGTGTGTTCCCTCTTTATAGGTCAAAAACTTACTTTACCCCTTCAACTATTGTTTTATATAAGCTTTTATAAGTTACAACGTGTTTATTTACAAGGTTTTTGTTGTTGTTCTTGCAGCTTGTTTGGGTTCATTGTGCTTCACATGACTGTTTATGCTATTGATATATACTATTGGAAGCGTTATAGAGTTAACTATGCATTCATATTTGGGTTCAAGCAAGGAACTGAACTTGATTTCAGACAAGTTCTATTTGTGGGTTTTAGCATTGGAGCTTTTGCATTGCTTTGTGTTCTTGGTAATCTTGACATGCAAGCAGACCCTAGAACCAAAAGTTACCAAGCACTAACCGAACTTCTTCCTCTTTTCCTTCTTTGTGTAAGTCCCTAAATCCAAAATAAAATAAAATCATCTTTATATGATGATACTAACTATATATGATTTTTTTTTAGGCTATGCTTTTAGTTTTAGTCTTGCCGTTCAACATTCTCTACCGTTCAAGTCGCTTCTTCTTCCTTACGTGTTTGCTTCACTTCCTTGCTGCTCCTCTTTACAAGGTGAAAACATATACTCTAATTGCTTATCGATGTTGATAATATCATAATGTTACTAATGCCTTCTAAATATAGGTAACGCTGCCTGATTTCTTCTTAGGAGATCAATTAACTAGCCAAGTACAAGCTCTTCGAAGCATCCAATTCTACATATGCCACTATGGATGGGGAGACTTCAAACAAAGACAAAACACTTGTGGACGCTCAGAAATCTACAACATGTTTATATACGTTGTTGCTGTAATACCGTATCTATCTCGCCTCCTTCAGGTACATAAAGTTTCATTAACACAAAAGATATAATCAACATAGTTCCAGCAATTGATAGTTTTATTTATTTAGTGCATACGCCGAATGTTTGAGGAAAGAAGTCTAGAGCAAGGATACAACGGAGTCAAATATTTGTTAACAATATTAGCGGTTTGCTTAAGAACAGCTTATGGTTTTGACAAGAACAAGAATCATAAGTTTATTCTCAAAGTATTAGCTGGTTCTGCCTCAGTTCTTGCTGCTGTTTTCTGTACATACTGGGACTTTGTCTATGACTGGGGACTTCTCAATAGAACATCCAAAAACAGATGGCTTCGAGATAAACTTCTTGTACCACACAAGAGAGTATACTTCATTGCAATGGTACGTGAGCTATTTTAAACAATTTAATCATCTAAAAAAGTTTGTTCCATTATGTGATATCTCCATTCTCCCCATTGAAACAGATGTTGAACGTTGTGTTGAGATTTGCATGGTTGCAAACGGTATTGGATTTTGAAATTAAGTTTCTTCACACTCAAACGGTGCTTATGGTTATGGCATGTCTTGAGATTATTCGCCGTGGGATATGGAATTTCTTCAGGTTACTACTTCATATTTACGTATTCTTTTACCAATTTCTATCATGTTTTAGGAATTTGTTTTTTTTTTTACACCATTTTAGGAAGTTTTATTTCGAGCTTTTTTTTGGGGTGCATTTAAAACAGGCTAGAGAATGAGCATTTGAATAATGTGGGGAAGTACCGAGCTTTCAAATCAGTTCCACTACCGTTCAGCTACGACGAAGATGATGACAAGGACGACTAAACTGTTTGCAGAAGAACGTAAATTAACGTTTTCTTATACCTGTTGAACATAAAAAGGTTTATGTAACAAAAAGCATTATTGTCTATACAAAACTGAGGAAGTGTTGTGAAACTTTTAGTAATGCAGTACATACGATCTGACAATACTTCTTAGGCCTTTTTGATACTCCAGTGAGCTTTATATGCAATGTAGCTCGTAAATTCGAAGATCTGTTGTGGAAAAGGAGGCTTTAAGATCCCTTCTTTAAATTTTTCTGCAAGGTATTATGAGATCATGACTTGGAAGGGCAGAGAAGGAACTGTCACATTGATCTTTCTAACCATAATGGTTTTTTTTTTCTGACTTGTCTGATACCACTTGGATATGCTGCTATCTTAGCTGCTTTATTTATTGGAACAACGACTTTGATATGCTCTTTTGGATCAATCGTTTCACTTTGACTTAGCTACAACAGTTTGTCATTGCAAAAGAAAATGCTCTAAGTAAGTGTTTAGATCTTAGGGCATCCACATCAATGAACCCTCTCTTGGGGTTCATTGAATCATTTTTTTATTATTAAAAATTTTCTGTTTTCTTTTTGATTTTTTATTTGTAAAAAAAAAAACAAAAAAAAAATCTAGACCAATCCCGAGCCGCCACGTGTTGAACCTCAGGAGAGAGGGGTTCACCGCGGTGAACTTTAGGAGAGAGGGGTTCATAAATTTTTCTTATTTTATTATTTTTTTTTCTTGATTTCCGTGTGAACTCCCCCCATGAACCTTCAATGGGGGTGCTCTTAATCGCTCTCGGTTTGTATGCTCATTTTCGTCAAAGAGTTGTTGAGTTTGTGATTCAATTTGGATGATATATTGTTCTCTAATTCTTTTCTGTTTGTTTTATAAATCTCATATAGATAAAATTATGTAAATCAAAGTGGAGTTTCCAAAGTAATATAAAGCTAAGAATATTACCGAAGACTAGATGCTAGTCGGGTGGCTAAGTCAGACCTAGTACACAGCAAGAAAATTGGGGATCAAGTGAAAATTACGCAAGACGTAATTTTAGGTTATTTAATATATTAATAAACATGTTAATTTTTATTTTTTATAAAATAATATATTTTTATGTAAAATTGTATGAAACACACAAATATAAAAATATAACCTTAATACAGCATAATTTTCATCAAATAATGCAAATTAGTTGTATTTATAATATTTTATATCAAATAAATAAATTAATTATTTTTTTAAAAAGGTAAAAATATAAAATAACTAATAAAATAAATTAGGTGGTCACCTAGACGGTTAGATAGTCAATTAGACGGCTAGACAGTCATTTAGACGAACTAAAATTATACATTCAATTTTTTAGATTGATTTGACATAAATCGGGACGGATTAGTTACATTTAGCCGCCTAGAACAGGGCTCTGCACTATACTACATTTTATAATCATAAATCTAATCAAAATCTTTACTATCAAACCTTCAAAGTTAAGTGCATGTGTAGGCTGTATATGTGCCTCATTCCGAAACTGTCCCACCTAATACCTTACAGGCGGTATTAACTCCATCTCGCTCTGCCACTGTTGGCTTCTTCTCGACGCCGAGATAGCTTTAGCAAAATCATCATTATTTCCTTCACTCTATGGAAGATCTCAGTAACAAACACATTAGCTAGTACAGTTTAACTATACTTTGTCGATAGGCCTTTTCTGATACTCGAATAGCTTTAATGGGCTTTATTTGCAACGTACGTGTTTGTCAAATCGACGCAAGATACACCTATCTATACGAGTATGAAGTACACTTGGTACATGCAAAATTAAAAAAAAAATGTGAAGAGAAGTCCACGCAGATCTTGAACGTGGTGCTGAATCTGCATGGATGCATATATTTCCAATCTGTAGGGTCAATTCATAAACAGGCGGTGGTTGTCTAAGACAATAAAAAATGAATGCATAAAATAAAATTAAAACCTAAGGATCGGCGGATCAACGGGGCGGGTTTGACCTGCAACCCAGTCCTAGTTGTCTTCGTTGGAAATCTTGCGATTATTCGTCCTGGATTGTCTTCAGGTTAGTTAGTACACATTATTTTACTCATGTTTCTCGTCAATTTACCGTTACCAGGCCTGACCGTTACGGCGTTACCCATTTTACTTTTAATTTTCAACTATCTTGTAATGGTTTTATGTTCGTTAAAGCAGGTTGGTGAACAAAATATTAACAGTGTCGGCAAGCTTAGAGCTTTCAAGACGGTTTCATACCATTCAACTATGACGTAGACCGATAAATATTTGTTGAAGACATTGTAACCATTCTTACGTGAGTCGTGACATCCTTAATAGTTAATAGTGATAATCTTATGACCTTTAATATGATACTTGTATATATGAAAAGGACACTAGTCATATCATGGTCATATCTACACAAGTCATATATATGTTCAAAAATATGTCACGAACTTATCAACAATTTCAACCGTTGTATTCGTATAAAATTTTATAATTTTTTTGTTCATATATCCATCTTTTTCTTTTCTTTTTTTCTATACAGGTACCTATCGATCGAGTCATACTATGTGTACTGAAATGAAATTTCTTTTATATTTGTCACCGTTTACTACAGTTACTTCTTATCAACTTTTATGTATTAATTAATTGAAAAAGAAAACCGTACACGCGATGGTCATGGCTTCTTTTTAATAAGCATTCTTTAAAAGAGAGCCATAAAATTCCTAAAGAGAAAGATGATAAAGACTAATACCATAGACCTATAGTAAGCTTTTTTGATGGAATTTATCTTCTATATATTAATAGAAAAGAGAAAGCTTATAAAACAAAACTGAAATGAAAAGTATTCAAAAGTTAATCCAAAAGAAACATAATAAAACAAAAAAGTAGACGTATAATGTGGGATTCACACTCGTCAAAGCTTCAAAAGTAATAATAACTAATACCGTACGGGAATCACTTCCTTTTCAACACGTACTGGAACAACTTTTAGAATATCACAATATTATTCAATTGAACAAAAAGCTACACAAAATATACTGTGCATGAAAGTCATGTTTTAAAAAATAGTTTCAAATATGTAATATTAGATCATTAGACACGGATTACAATGGAGGTTGAAATTTTCAAAAAAACAGACATCTTTTTTTTTTTGAACACCAAAAAAAAAAAAAAAACAGACATATATTCGACATAATTCTCTTTGATATTCTTTACACAGACAAATGGCGCCTTTATTAATTTGTTTTCCACCGTATCAATCTTTACCAATAGCAAATTATAGAATAACTTGGAGAAAATATGACCATTTAACGGTTAATCTTTGTAACGTAATAAAACTTTTTTGAAGCTCCATCAGGACCATCACTTTTTTGGACAAATTTGAAGCTCCATCACTTTGAAAACCAACTATATACCAATCAAACGTTTATGTTGAAGAATTTCAATCTGAATTTCTACAAAACGAAAAAGAAACAAGCTAGAGTTTGACAAAATTATGTATTAATTAGATCACTATGAGAAGATATTTTCTCCGTGTCGCGGCTGGACAGGTATTCGGATACTCTAGATGTTGTGTTCCCACGTTGTACTGATATATCATATCGCAATATTAGATATACCACTAACTATATAATCAACTCATTGCTAATAACTTTCATGTCCAAATTGATGATTCCTAAAAATAACAAGTTTGAAAAATACTCACAATAGAGTTGGATGATAAGAAAGAAAAAGAGTTGGATGATAAGAAAGAAAAAGAGTTGGATGATAAGATAGAGTATCCGAATACCTGTCCACCGAGAATCCGACAAAATCGGGGGTCAAAGTGGATGGCTAACGTTATCATTGATACAAAGAAATGGCTCGAGAACTAGACTTATCAACAAGTAGCTAAGATACAAATCATTCTAAAAGTGTGATTTATCAGACAACCGTTACTTTTAATTTAGCATTTGTCGTGTCATATATATTGGTTGCATCAGATTTTAACTTTTATTTTATCATAGGCATATAGCTAAATACAAATGGTTCTATTGGTAGTCATTACCACGACTGCGATAGGTCTATTGCTTTCATGCTTACGAATCAAAGGCAAAACAAAGTGGTAAGATATCAAAATATGAAAATACGGTAGAAATTTTATATATTAATATTGGATAAATAATAATATTTATAAATTAATAAATTTTATTGGTTCTAATTTAGGCATATTCAAATTTTGACACAAATCGATAAAATAATAAAATAATAATTCTTTTAAAATTATGTAAATATATGACCCCATTAAAATTATAAATTAATAATTGATATGTATACATATTTTATAGAAATAAGAACCTAGCATTATATTCTTTGTTGAATATTCACAATGTAATTATCTTTTCTTTTTATTAATATTTAATTTATTTTTGATGAGATTTAGTAATATTATATCTAAAAACCACATTTAAATTCTATATATTATATACACCAAATAATATAACTCAATTAATAGAAATGTCAAATTTCCAAAAATAATAATTAATGTCTATACAGTAAAATCAAATATATATTTTATCTTACAATAATATATCTTAAAATAAGAAATTTAAATAATTTTTTTTTGTAAATTAATAAAATTTTAAAATCTCAATATTATTAATTTATAAAATTTTTACTGTAGTACTAACTCAAAACGCTGCAATTATTTAGCATTTACTTTAACACTTAAGAGTTTGCCGTTTAAAACCACCAATTGAATCCATTAAAATATTGTATCATATTTCTTCCTCCTTTTTCATAATATACTAACTCTTATAACAACAACAAAAAAATTTAAAAATGTGAACTGAGATTGACGGAGATAAAATATAAGCAAAGTTGGTAATATAACATCTCATGGGATTAATAACAAGAAAGTATTATCAGTAAAACTTGCATAACCCATAAAGCTGCAATGTAGATGAGGTAGTTCATATTGATATTCTCAATCGTCATTTTTAAAGTATCGCCAACTACACTATTTCTATATGTCTTGTTTCAAGAGAGAGTTTAGAGTAAAATGTTATCCAATACTATTTCATTTATCACTCTAATAGTGAAGTAAAAATAGATTTATTCCATAAAACTACCTCCAATGGTTGTTTGTATTTTTTTGCTCTAAAAAGACTTTAAAAATAGAAGAGAGTTGTTGTAAAAAGAACATAGAGGAGAGTTTTACTCTAATAGTTACATCTATTTTTATGCTAAAAAGAGAAGATTCAAAATATTTTTTTTCTATTTATTAATTTATTGTAAAATCCATAAATTTTTAAATATTTAAATTTCATTTATTTTAGTAAAATATAATACCACAATTACACTATTTATAAAATTGAACGATTAGTTTAAAACTCAAATTTTATTCTAACACATAATTAAAAACAAACGATGTACTAAACTAATACTATGTGAAAAATGAAAATATATAAAAGGTTGGGCCATTTTGTAAAAAAAAGTTTCATGTTACAATAAAGTAAATGAACCGTCTTATTTTATATTCGGCATTTTGCTATTCATATCTCTATAGTAGGCATAAGATATAGCGCACTACTAGAAACATTTTACTTTATAAATAGAGTTTATAGATAAAAAATTTTACTTTATAAATAAATTACTATAAAAATGTGTTGAGAGTAATGTTTTTTTGTATTATTATTCTAAAAAGGAATATAATTAGAGTAAAACTCAGTTTAAAAGACAATAGAATTTTACATATGCTCTAAGTTTCATGTTTATGCATTCATATGCTGTAAATCTCATATTATGTTGCAAAAGATTTCTTTGAATGAGTTATACTATAACCTTACATTGTATTATCAACAAAAAGAACTCACATCATGTTATCATTCCTTAATGTTTACGTTTACATATAACAAAACACGATGTCGAGTAAAGAGTAGTCTAAAAGAAAAAAAAAAAACCAACGTTACATTGTATTATTTAAACAGCTAGCTATAACAGAATTTACACTGTGTTATCATTATTCTTTTTGACAAAGGGCTTGTGTTATCATTTTTCTTTCTCGGTGATTTCAGTCAATGTACGTAGAACTGGATATTGTGTTAGGAGTTCAAAACTACAAGTCTACAACTTACAATACATTCCATTGGCAATGAATTTAGAAGTGGATCGCTCTTTTCAGTGAACCATATTTGTATTTTTCTCAAGAAAAAAAAATATTTGTATTTATGGCAAGAGGGCATGTGTGTTTTGCTGTTTGGTAGAAGTAAAAAACGTGTTAGATTGTGACGTGCCTTTTTACGTCCAAATAGATAGAGGTCCACGTAGCTAACTTCGATATCACATAAGAATGATTCATGTGACAATGTGTGGGGTTTGTCAAAACCAAGACCGGAATAATTATTTTAGATTTTATGAAATTAAAATAATTTAAATACGAAAGTTTGAGATCTATAAAGAAAGAATTTTGTAGCTACACAGTCATGATAAATCGATTATTACATACACGTCAGAGATGATTGGTTGGGCTAATTGTAGAAAATTTATTGTAAAATTTTTGGATGTAATTGTATCTAATGTAATTGTAAAATTTAAATAAGAAAAAAAAAAAAAAGTATTTCTACAACAATATTTTTTTTGTTTTAGAAAATAAGGTTTCTACAGCCACTTTTTTATTTTTTTGACTTTATCTTTAAAAACTACTTAAAATATGATTTGTGATTTATATGGTTGTAAATATAAACTAAAATTAAAGTCATTAGTTAAAGCTCAACCAATCACTCCGTTTATTAGCTTGAGAAAAACAGGGGGGGGGGGGTTGTACACCCTTTATTTAATATGTCATCAACTAATGACATAATTTTATGGTGTAATATAAAATAAGCCAAGAAAATCTGTGTAAGGTAGATACAAATGCAAACGTTGTATTAAATTGTAAATAGTGGACTAATATAATATTATACAATTAGTCATCATTAGTTCAATACCTTTCAGGGGTAATGGGCTATAAAACATTTCATATATTATAATTGGTTGAAATCACACGTTAAGGAAAGGTTGAATTACTTACATAAACTTGACTGATTTAGAAAGATTATAGTATTATTAAATTAAAAAGAGTTTTGTGTATTTGAAAAGTTCAATTGTGACAATTTCTAGACATGGGCATGCATATATATGTTTAAGGTGGGGGCGACTGCCACAGTAAAAATGTGATAGGTCAGACTAGTTTTCAAAAGGCTTGATTTTTGTGTCTTAATAAAGATAAAATCCTGTCTTCGTTAATTTGGATTATGCTGAAATCCACTGTAAGTATAAATGGGTTTAGTATTAAAGCATAACTAAACTGTTCAAATACACATGTGTTTGATATACACGTACATAAATTTTTTTATAATGCTTTCACTAGTGTTTAGATACTATTTCAAGCATAATCCGAGTGTTACCTGTAATTCTAACGTCTACTATATGTCAAACTTTGTATCTAGTTTTGGAAAAAGAACATATTTTTAAAGACTAAGAAATGTGCCTATGAAACACAAAAAGACTTTTCTTTGTTGCTATATATGACCAAGTTGATTTATTTCAATATCTAAACTATTGCAAGATCTAATCAATCACATATCATACATGTACATGGTCAATATCAAAACGCCTATTGCGACAAGTAGTCTTCGACGGAGACCCTAGTTTTCTTGGCCGCCTCATGAACATACTGATCCCCATTTCCTCTGTAGCGAATCTAAATGCACAAATACACTTCCCCTCTCTGGTCAATTAGAGACTTAGATTCTAATAGCATCTAGAACTAGAAGGTTTATTTTGCAATTTTTTTTTTTATTAAATGGTGACTATGAAAAAGACTACCCACTCTGATTTCTCTTTGAACAATTCTCATTAGTATCAAATTTTATTATTTAAAAAAATAATCAGCTTTGCTTGTTGGATTCGTTTCAAGTGATTTGATGTAGGTGGGACAGTCCACACGCGCTTTGGTTACCATTTCAGAACACACTTGTCACTGTTCAGCACATCCCTATAAAGTTACACCTCACAGGCTCTTCAGACACAACACAAACAAGAAAGAACAGAGAAGAAGAAAAAAAACCAAAAGATTACATTTCAGACAAGAAAGAATGAAGTTCGGGAAAGAGTTCTCATCGCAAATGGTGCCGGAATGGCATGAAGCTTACATGAACTACAATTATCTCAAAACCCTTTTAAAAGATATCATCAGATTCAAACGCAAAAACAACCCTCACCACGGTCACACCCATCATCACCACCACCTTCGCCGGACGTTAACTCTCTACCGATCATTCAGCGGTTTACTCGCAAAGTCCGGAAGAAAAAGACATCACCACGGTCACGGTGGTGGACAGATCGGCCACTTTTCAGATTCCGACGACGATATCGAAGAAGGGCTGAGGTCAGCGCCGATACTAGTGCACTCAGCGAGTCATGGATACGAGACGACGTTCCTCATGGCGGCAGAGGAAGGAGGAGAGTACGAGACGGTGTTTTTCCGGCGACTAGACGACGAGTTCAACAAAGTGGACAGATTCTATAAAGAGAAGGTGGAAGAAGTGATGAAGGAAGCTGTGATGCTCAACAAGCAGATGGATGCTCTCATCGCGTTTCGTGTGAAAGTGGAGCATCCTGATGGGTGGCCATGGGAGGAGAGGACGGTGGAGATGAATCAGTTAGCCTCTGACGTCGCTAGCTCCGCGGCGGCCGTCAGAGCTTCTACTCCCGCCGGAGCTAGATCCAGTAAGTAACCTAACTCAATGAGTCGGTGTGACTAAAAAATGTGCATAAACCGTCCGTACTAAATGGTCAAAATGAAATTGACTTTTGCTTATTGTTGCAGCGACTAATGACAGCTGTTAGTGTAGTGATTGGTTCCAAATATTAATCGATATTTAACGGTTGGTGTCTACTTAAAATATTGCAGTGAAATTGCTCTTTGGTTTGAATTAATAATTAATTTTGATATTATCAAACAGAAAATCTATATGATAGATCTAAAAAAGTTATTTTATCACAAATATAAAACTTAAAAATAGAAATGACCAAAATAAATTTAAATATTTTCTAAAAAATAAGTAAATATATATTTATATCATTTAGATTAACTAATATTTGATTTTTTTTTTTGTTTAGAATTGATGAGTGGATTCTGAGATAGGATTTCAAATTTTTAAAATAATTAAAAAATATTATTTTAATCATTTTAGTTTTTAAAATATATTTTGTGATAAAAACTTAAAAATATATATTTAAGAGAATTGTCCTTTAAGAAGCAATATGTAACCGAGTCATAATATTGAAATTTGATTTATTTGAAGTTCGAGCGCATCAAGCTCACATGGCGGCGATACAAGAAGGAGGATCGAGCAAAGCTGGCAAATCGGACGAAGATGAAGATGATGACATTGTAGAGAAAGAAGAACTTAACGTGGTTTCCAACGTAGGAACCGGTGAAATAAGTAGATTCAGAGCTGCGAGGCCAGCTCCTATCGAGGTTTTGGATCGTGTAACGATCAACCATACAAAGGAAACGCCACGGTCCACAATTAAAAGCGTTCTCCAGGTGTCTAATACAGAGCTCAAGTTTAGCAGAGAGAATCTGAAGAGAGTTGAGGAGAAGCTCAGACGCGCCTTTGTAGAGTTCTACCAGAAGCTTCGGCTACTCAAAAGCTATAGCTTCTTGAATGTGTTGGCGTTTTCGAAGATTATGAAGAAGTATGATAAGGTAAGATTTGGTTTCAAGAATTGAGGTTTTGATAAGGGTTTTTTGTGTTCTGCATGGCTGAAAGTTTTACGTGGGAATATCACTCTTTTAACAGATAACTGCGAGGAATGCTACAAAGTCTTACATGAAGATGGTTGATGATAATTCTTACCTTGGAAGCTCTGATGAGGTAAATGTCTTTTCTGATTCAATTCGGTTGATTGATGTTGGGAAAGCGAAAAAAAAACAAGAAAACTTAGAGATAAACTCAATCGAGACAAATAGTTATTTTAGAGTGTGTACATAATTTGGGATAGATAAATAATTTACAATCATTTAGATTCGTATTTAAACAGTATCAAAATCTAATATTATTTTTTTCTCTTGAGAAAATTTTCTTCTCTAATAAAAGAGAGTTTCCTATTCTAAAATATATACAAAAATTTGCACATAGATTTTTTATGCTAGTTCCAGAATCAACACATATTTCTCCCTAAGACCTTTGCTCCTCTATTGTCTCAGGTAAATAGACTCATGGAGCGTGTTGAATCAACGTTCATAAAGCATTTCAGTAATGGTAACAGAACAAAAGGAATGAACATTTTGAGACCCAAAGCTAAAAGAGAGAGACATCGAGTTACATTCTCCACAGGTACAAATTTCATTATACTTTTATTTCCTCCTTACAATCTTGGCTTGTCAGTTTCTAACTTGAGAGTACGGTTTGTTAGGTTTCTTGGCTGGTTGCGTGTTTTCTTTAATAGTGGCTTTATTCGCCATCATACGCACCCGACACGTTTTGCAGAAGGAAGGCCAAGATCAATACATGAACACTATGTTCCCTCTTTACAGGTTAGCCTTTATTCCTACTTATTTATATCAAGTAATTGAAAACAATGGAATCTTTTTGTTTAGATGCACTCTGTCTTCTTTGTTGTTGTTGCAGTTTTTTTGGCTTCATTGTGCTGCACATACTTATGTATGCTGGGAACATTTACTATTGGAGGCGGTATCGAGTGAATTATTCTTTCATATTTGGGTTTAAGCAAGGAAGGGAACTTGGCTATAGACAAGTTCTACTTGTGGGCTTCAGCATTGGAGTTTTGGCCCTTCTTTGTGTTATTGCCAATCTTGACATGGAGGTTGACCCCAAGACTAATGAGTACAAAGAATGGACCGAACTTCTTCCTCTTGTCCTGCTCATTGTAAGTCTCTAAATCCAAAACCAGTGTGAAACTAAGCTATACATATGACAATATATACTAACAGGCATAACTTTGTTGTGATGTAGGTTTTGTTTATTGTTCTAGTCTTACCATTCAACATCTTCTACCGCTCGAGTCGCTTATTCTTCCTCACTTGCCTCTTTCACTGTGTTGCTGCTCCTCTTTACAAGGTACAATAAAAACTCTGATCATGCAAAAGTGATATTCTCTTTGTTTTTAAAAATGTATGTTTTGAAATTTTTATTACATATTAAAAAATATATTAAATTATGATTAACTATTTTCTATAAGTTTTAGCAATATAATTTCAATAGAAACAAATACTTTTTACAATTTATCATTAATAAAAAAATATTAAAAATGTATTTTTAAACAGTTTTTCTAAAACATAAATCAATTTGAAAATGTCAACATGTCTCAAATCTTGATTATTGTTGGCCTTTCTCGTGCAGGTTACTTTACCTGATTTCTTAGTGGGAGATCAGTTAACAAGCCAGGTCCAAGCTATTCGAAGCGTCCAATTTTACATATGTCACTACGGTTGGGGAGATTATAAACATAGAAAAAACACTTGCACAGACTCAGATGTCTACAATGCTTTCTTGTTCATTGTTGCTGCCGTCCCATATGTCTGGCGTCTCTTTCAGGTAATGTAACAGTTTATTACTTCCTAAAATTCCTTCAAAGAATATCTGCTTAATCCCCAGTTCATTTGTGCAGTGCTTGAGGAGGCTATTTGAAGAGAAAAACGCAGAGCAAGGATACAATGGCCTCAAGTACTTCTTGACTATAGTGGCTGTCTGCGTCAGGACGGCTTACAGTGTTGTTGATGAAGATCATAAATTTATCTGGAGAATGTTAGCTGTGATCTTCTCAGCTATTGCTGCCATTTTCTGTACTTACTGGGACTTGGTCTTAGACTGGGGTCTTCTAAACAGGACTTCTAAGAACCGTTGGCTCCGGGATAAACTTCTTGTCCCACAAAAGAAAGTATACTTCATAGCAATGGTGAGCGACTACTAAACCTTCATTATTATTAGAGAGCTAAACTGATTTTTTAACTCTAAAAAATATGTGCAGATCTTGAACATCTTGTTTAGGTTTGCGTGGCTGCAGACCGTGTTAGATTTCAACTTCTCATTTATGCACAGGCAGACTATGATTACCGTTGTAGCAAGTCTAGAGATTATCCGCCGTGGGATATGGAATTTCTTCAGGTAACAATTAGACATTTATTGTGTTTCTGCTTAATTATCGTCACACAACATAATATAATATAACTTTCTTGGGTTGGTTTTGGTTTCATTCAAAAAGGTTGGAGAATGAGCATGTGAACAATGTGGGGAAGTACAGAGCCTTCAAGACGGTTCCATTACCGTTTAACTACGACGAGGATGACGACAAAGACAGCTAGTTGTTTCGGTCTCTTGTAAATCATGTAAAGAGAGATTCTTCAACTACAGTATTTATCCACAATAAAGACTGGATTAGAGTCTAGTTGGTCTATCAAGATCAAGAAGATGCTAATATCAGAGGGCTTGTAAGAGTTTTTTTTTTGACCTTGTGGTTAATTCTAGAAGTTGCCAAATGTGCCACAGTAATTAGGATCACCAGTGCATGAGTCATTTGAGGGGGAGAAGTTAGAGAATCCACTAATCGATGTACTCTGTGTTTTTTTATTGTTCTCTAATAATATCAGAAGTTCCTCATGTAATAAATAAAGAGGAAAGACACTTATCAGTTATTAACTTCAATTAATCCATGTTAACATCCTAAGCTTTGCGGGTGATTTGTTGAACTTTATCTTCATGCTTTAGCTTTATTTTGTTTTAAATATTTTACCAATCATGTTGTAACTTTATTTTTGAAAATTAAAACATACAAAAATTTATGTTAATTTTTACCAATCATGCTTTACCTTTAAAATATCAAATAAATTAGATAATCATGATAAAAAGATATCTGTAAATATTTAGCATAGTTTTTGGTATTTATAAATTATTGAAATATTTTAAATAACAAATATTATTTACATATCAGATTTTAAATAACAATAAATTTTGATAATTTAATAAAATATTAATAAATTTATTTTATTTGATACTAAAATAATTATTTTATATATACATAACATATTTCACATATTTTATTTAAAATATCTACAGCTTACAGTTTACAGCTACAACAACTTTAACTACATCAAAAAGTCTATACAAAAAGATCTATAGTACAATTTTACAAATTTAAGCAACTTACTTACGGCTAAACTTGTACAGCTAAATTTTTACAACCACAGTCGAACCAATCATTTATCTAAGCATCTAGACATTTCGTGACGTCTTCTTCATTGTCCATGCAACTATCAACTAATATTAATGATTGCATTGTGTGGTGAAAAAGAACAAATATTTCACAAAACAAAATTTAGTAATTCTGAAAAAAACATATTTTTAAATGGTATTATAGGACTCACTAATTATCTTATTAATTAAACTTAAATGCTTAACATTAAGCCCACTATTTTTCCTTAGTTTCTAATATCCCAATATGCTATCTTCTCAATGAACAAAGAAGAGTCTAATAATGGATTCAGAACATAAATTACAAACTAACAAGAAGTAAAAAATTGTTACATAAGGGTCAAAACAGATCATTACAAAGTTTTTGGTTAAAAGAGTGATAATATAGAAACGAGCGGACATACAGTTGAAATTTTGACTGTTCTCAATTAAAATCTGTCGTGGAGACATGTCTGAATAAATTAATGAAGACATGTCTGAATAAATAAAGTAACGAAGTCGGTGACTGACTTCACTAAGACCAATCAATGGATCAGAATACGTACAGGAGGAAACCGTCTCCGATCACCACCACCGGCGGTTCAAATCCCGTCTCTTCCTCCGAACTACTTCCGATGAAGCTTCTCAGCTTCGGTACGATGAAGCTCACCAAAACCTTCACAACTTGCTTGATACTATTCTCTGTGCTACTAGCATTCTCAATGATCTTCCATCACCACCCATCTGATCCAAATCGGTCAATGGGTTTCGCCGAGGCAAGAGTTCTCGATGGCAGAGATTACTCCAATGTTACTACTACCACCGGTATGGGTTCTTGTTGTGTTAGTCAAAGTCAAAGTTTAGATCTTTATTGCATAGTTCTGTATCAAAAGATCCAAAGTTTCAATCTTTCTATAAAAAAATAGAGTCTTTGTTAGTTTAACTTCTTTAACATATAGTTCACTGGAAGATTCATCTGATCTAAAGTTATAATCTTTCTATAAAAAATAGAGTCTTTATTAGTTTAATTTCAGTAATAGTTCACTGGAGATTCATCTGATCTACAGTTATAATCTTTCTATAAAAAATAGAGTCTTTATTAGTTTAATTCCTGTAACATATTTAACTGGAGATTCATCTGATCTAAAGTTTGAATCTTTCTATAAAAAAACAGTCTTTATTGATTTAATTTCTTCAAGATTGTTTTAGGTGAAGAAGTGTCTTTTGTTTTGTCTTTAGCTTAAGTTGTCTGATTTTGTTTTGTAGATTCAAATGATTCCGATAGACTTCTTGGAGGACTACTTGCCACAGGGTTTGATGAAGCTTCTTGCCTCAGTAGATACCAATCATCACTTTACCGCAAACCATCACCTTACAAGCCATCTCCTTACCTCCTCTCCAAGCTTAGAAGCTACGAAACGCTACACAAGCGTTGTGGTCCGGGCACTGAATCTTACAAGAAAGCTCTAACGCAACTTGATCAAGACCACATTGATGATAACAACAGTGAATGCAAATACGTTGTGTGGGTTTCTTTCAGCGGGTTAGGGAACAGGATACTCTCTTTAGCCTCGGTTTTTCTCTACGCGCTTTTGGCTGATAGAGTCTTGCTTGTAGACAGAGGGAAAGACATGGCTGATCTCTTTTGCGAGCCGTTTCCTGATATGTCTTGGTTACTACCTTTAGATTTCCCCATGAGGGATCAGTTTGATGGGTTGAATCAAGAGTCGTCTCGTTGCTACGGACATATGCTTAAGAATAATGTGGTTGATAATGAGAAGAGTTTGTCTCATCTTTATCTTCATCTTGTACATGACTATGGAGATCATGATAAGATGTTCTTTTGCCAAGGAGACCAAACCTTTATAGGGAAAGTTCCTTGGTTGGTTGTCAAGACAGACAACTACTTTGTTCCATCTCTATGGCTAATCCCTGGTTTTGATGAGGAGTTAGACAAGCTGTTCCCGGAGAAAGGGACAGTGTTTCATCACTTGGGTAGATATCTTTTCCACCCAACTAACCAAGTATGGGGCTTGGTCACTAGGTACTACGAAGCTTACTTGTCACATGCTGATGAGAAGATTGGGATACAAGTAAGGGTTTTCGACGTAGGAGCAGGTCCTTTTCAGCATGTAATGGATCAGATATCAGCTTGTACTAGAAAAGAGAAGCTTCTACCTGAAGTAGACACATTAGTAGAAAGATCTAACAGAGTCAAAGCCCCAAAACACAAAGCTGTGCTTGTCACATCTTTGAACTCAGGTTACTCGGAGAATCTAAAGAGTATGTACTGGGAGTATCCAACATTAACCGGTGAAATCATCGGTGTTCATCAGCCGAGTCAAGAAGGTTATCAGCAGACAGAGAAAAAGATGCATAACGGAAAAGCTCTTGCGGAAATGTACCTTTTGAGTATGACTGATAGTCTTGTGACAAGTGCTTGGTCTACGTTTGGTTATGTAGCTCAAGGTCTTGGAGGTTTAAAGCCGTGGATATTGTATAAACCCGAGAACAGGACAGCTCCTGAACCTGCTTGTGGTCGGGCTATGTCTATGGAGCCTTGTTTCCACGCTCCTCCCTTCTATGACTGTAAAGCTAAACGGGGCATCGACACGGGTAAACTAGTTCCTCATGTGAGACATTGTGAGGATATGAGCTGGGGACTTAAGCTAGTGTGATTTTTTTGGTTTGGTTTGGTTTACATTGTTTTTGATCATATGCTGTAATAAGAGCATTTTTATAGAACTCAAGTTCTTATGGTTTTGACATTTGCCCAAATTAGATAAGAGAGACAAAGAGCAAGAAAGTTCGTCATACCAAAGTTTCCGGTTGTTTTGTATTATTGTTTTCACATATGAAGGGTAAAAGAGAGAGATCAGATTTGATATTTACTTTCCTTTTTCCAATCTTAGGGTTTCTTAATGGATCTGAATCCCTCTAGGAGGAGATTATCTCTTCCAAAAGCCACTGATAAACAGCCAGAAGAACAAACTTTAGTCCAAGAAAAGAGATACAGATTGTTTGGAGTGATGAAAATCACAGAGATCTTAGCTTATTTCATGGTTATTGTCCCTGTTTTGTTAGTCATCATGTTTATATTCTCTGGACATGACTCGTATGATCAGGGAAATGGCTTTGCAAAAGCATCAAGAATCATCCAAATCAAACCAAATGTGACATCTGAGGATGATTCAACATTGCAGAGAGATCAGAATCCAAAAGGTAAAAAACATATGTTTATAAGTTTCTTTACTTTTTGGGATACGTTTTTACAAAGTTTCTTGAATGTTACATCATATACTGTAGATTTGTCTCTCCTTGGAGGACTACTTGTTCCCGGTTTCAAGACACACACATGCTTAAGTAGATACCAATCTTACCTCTACCGTAAAGCTTCAACCTATAAGCCTTCTTCCTATCTCATTTCAAAGCTTAGAGCTTATGAAAAGCTTCACAAACGATGTGGACCAGGAACCAAACCCTATACCAACGCTGAAAGGCTTCTTAAACTGAAACAAACCGGTACTCAAGAATCAGAAGGATGCAAGTATGTTGTTTGGATGGAGTTTAGTGGACTAGGTAACAGAATCATCAGCATTGCCTCAGCGTTTCTGTATGCAATGTTGACGGATAGAGTCTTGCTCGTTGAAGGAGGAGAGCAGTTCTCAGACCTATTCTGCGAACCGTTCCTTGACACAACTTGGTTATTACCAAAACACTTCACATTAACTAACCAGTTTAGTGGCTTTGCTCAGAACTCACCTCATTGCCATGGAGAGATGCTGAGGAGGAAACTGATCAACGGTTCTTCTGTCTCGTCTCTGTCTTATCTTTATCTCCATCTAGCTCATGACTACAACGAGCACGACAAAATGTTCTTCTGTGAAGAAGACCAGAGTTTGCTTAAGAATGTTCCTTGGCTGATCATGAGGACTAACAACTTCTTTGCACCGTCTCTCTTCTTGATCCCTTCGTTTGAGGAGGAGCTTGGTATGATGTTTCCGGAGAAAGGAACTGTGTTTCATCATTTGGGACGTTACCTTTTCCATCCTTCGAATCATGTATGGGGACTCATCACAAGATACTATGAAGCTTACTTAGCCAAAGCTGATGAGAGGATTGGTCTTCAGATAAGAGTCTTTGATGAGAAGTCTGGTGTGTCTCCTCAAGTCACAAAACAAATCTTGTCATGTGTTCAAAACGAGGAAGTGTTACCAAAACTAAGCAAACCAGGAGAAGAACAGAAGCAGCCATCAGAATCAGAAGAGTTTAAACTCAAAGCTGTCTTGGTCACTTCTTTAACAACAGGTTACTATGAGATCTTGAAGACAATGTACTGGGAGAATCCAACTTTAACAGGAGATGTGATTGGTATACATCAGCCAAGTCATGAAGGACATCAACAAACAGAGAAGCTAATGCATAACAGGAAAGCTTGGGCAGAGATGTACTTACTCAGCTTAACCGATAAGTTGGTTATCAGTGCTTGGTCTACATTTGGTTATGTAGCACAAGGACTTAGAGGATCAAGGGCTTGGATTCTTTATAAGAATGAGAATCAAACCAAGGTGATAAACCCTCCTTGTGGTAGAGCTATGTCACCAGATCCTTGTTTCCATGCTCCTCCTTACTATGATTGCAAAGCAAAGAAGGGGATTGACACAGGTAGTGTTGTACCTCATGTTAGACACTGTGAGGATATTAGCTGGGGACTTAAGCTTGTTGACAACTCATAACTGGAAAACAAGACAGTGAAATCTTGATGTTTTGGACTATAGTTGCAAGAGAATGGCTACAACTCTCATTACATATAGAAAAAGCAAGTCATGTCTTCTCCATTTCTTTTTGTCTTTCCTTATTGAGTAAATTAGGAAACTTCTTTGTTCCCTTTAACGGGCTAACGTTATTGGGCCTAACACAACTGGGCCCATTTAGGTTTCTCAAAAGTTTAGGTGAGAAAAAAGTAGACTCAAGAAATTTCTCAACTAACAACCGAAGAATAGGGCTTGCTTGTTTGAATGGAACTTCCAAAAAGCCACTCCTCAGTTTAAGTAGGAAAGAAGTTACCAAGTATATCTTCCTACACGCCTAACTTTGTTCTGTTCTGTAACTCTTTCTCTTGTGTCCGAACATCTCTTTTATATAAACACTAACCAACACTCCTTTAATCTCTCATCAATCCACTCACACATACAAACCATGACTTCTTCTTCCTCTTTGTTACTACCTTTCTTTCTTATCATTTTCTCATGTTTCATCACCCTTTCATCATCAAGAAGACCATTAATCAACCATCCTCAAACAAACCTTCCAAAATCCGGTTTTAGATTAACTCTAAAACACGTGGACTACGGTAAAAACCTCACAAAGATCCAAAAGATCCAAAGAGGAATCACCCGTGGATCCCACAGACTGAACAGGTTAGGAGCTGCGGCTGTTTTAGCCGTAGCCTCTGGTCCTGACGATACCAACAACATTAAAGCACCTACTCATGGAGGAAGCGGCGAGTTTCTTATGGATTTAGCTATAGGAAACCCTCCGGTTAAGTACTCGGCTATTGTAGATACCGGGAGTGACCTTATATGGACACAATGCAAGCCTTGCACCGAATGTTTCGACCAACCAACTCCAATCTTCGACCCTAAGACATCTTCCTCTTACTCAAAAGTAGAATGCTCTTCTGGTCTTTGTGACGCCTTGTCTCGGTCAAGTTGCAACAAAGACAAAGGTGGTGCTTGTGAGTATGTGTATACATATGGAGATTACTCGTCCACAAAAGGAATCTTGGCCATGGAAACGTTTACTTTTGATGATGAGAACTCGGTTTCGGGTATAGGGTTTGGGTGTGGAGATGAGAACAAAGGAGATGGGTTTTCTCAAGGATCAGGTCTTGTAGGTCTTGGACGTGGACCACTCTCTCTTATCTCTCAGCTCAAGGAGACTAAGTTCTCTTATTGCTTAACCTCTATTGAGGATAGTGAAGCTTCTAGCTCGTTGTTTATTGGCTCTCTAGCCTCGAATATCGTCAAGAAAACAGGTGCAAGTTTAGCAGGTGAAGTCACCAAAACGATGTCGCTGCTAAGAAACCCTAACCAGCCTTCTTTCTATTACCTTGATTTACAAGGCATCACCGTTGGATCAAAACGCCTGCCTATTAAGAAGTCTACTTTTGAACTAGCGGAAGATGGAACAGGAGGTATGATCATAGACTCTGGCACGACCATCACGTACCTCGAGGAGGACGCGTTTAAGGCCTTGAGTGAGGAGTTTACATCTCGGATGAGTTTACCGGTGGATGACTCAGGATCAACAGGGCTTGACTTGTGCTACACGTTACCTAGTGATGCGAAGAAAATTGCTGTTCCTAAACTTGTTTTTCATTTTAAAGAGGCGGATTTGGAGCTCCCGGGAGAGAACTACATGGTGGCTGATTCGAGTACAGGCGTTTTGTGTTTGGCCATGGGGAGTTCTAGTGGGATGTCTATCTTTGGAAATGTTCAGCAGCAGAATTTTAATGTAGTTCATGATCTTGAGAAGAATACGGTGTCGTTTGTTCCCACTGAATGTGGAAAATTGTAGATTTTTAATTGTTACCTTGTTTTATTATTAATAAAAAATTTATACTGTTATCACATTATCAAAATGCCTCAATATTTTTACAGATATCTCTGAGAAGCAGGCCGGTCCTGGGGCATGCCTAATGAAATATTTGCCTTAAACTCCCAAATTTTTTGAAGAAAATTACATGAGTACATGCCCCAAAAAATCTTTTAGGCCCCAAAAATTTTTTAATCGCCATATGCCCCTAAAATCTCAGGCCGACCTTGCTGAGAAGACAAAAGTAGAAGTAATCTTTGTAAACATCATTTAAATTTCCTTGTTGATAAACAATTATTTAAGTAAATTTCTGTGTTTCATATATGTCCGTGAAACCTTAATAAATGATAATTATTATATTTTAATTTTATGCTAAAGTTATATATATAGTAACAAATGATAATAGTCAGTTGTTGCATGTAGAGATCAAAATCGTTCATTGTTCACCGTATGTTTTAGAGTTTTATTTAAATTTGTATTATAATTTACGTAAAAGAGTGATGATTTTATTTGGAACATCAAGTTCCATCATGAACAACTTAGAAATGGACATTGATATGATTCTATGAGAATCATTGTTACTAATAAGTAACGCTAATAATTATAATAATTATTAAACGTGGAAGTAAAGAAAAGGGTTCGCTCAACTTCCAAGCAACTTTTGCAAGAAATAGATGAAATGCATGCGTCATGCAATTAACCTATACGGAGATTTATACACGTCGCCCAACAAACATAATTGAGACCGAACCAACTTACCTGTTTATTTGATTTATCAAAATGTTTCGAAACCATATAACTGACCGTGTACCTTGTATATACTTCCGAAAAATGTACATTTCTAGAAAAATTGTATTTCTACGATTATACATATATCTCTTACTCTCATAGATATATTTAACAGGTGGATTGTTTTAATGTTCTTGGTAAGTATATCGTAATTTGAAAAGAATATTCTAGTGTGCAATGTATATCAATGCGTAAAAACGATGGAAATGGAGTTGCAATACGATGTAGGTGAAAAGTAACATGATATATATAGGTGCAGGAAATTGTCTAGGTCTCCTACCTGTAGAATAAAGGCATCGGGTATTGATTGAAAGATCAAGGCGATAGCCATGTTGTTTCGATCGGTTTCATCTGTATCATTTTCGACTATATCCCACGCCTTATGTACTTTAAGAAGGATCTTCAATGGGATGGCCTAGACGGTGTAGTTTGTTGAACTAAGTATCGGACAG
Organism: Eruca vesicaria subsp. sativa; assembly: GCA_932364175.1. NCBI lineage: Eukaryota > Viridiplantae > Streptophyta > Magnoliopsida > Brassicales > Brassicaceae > Eruca > Eruca vesicaria. The sequence goes on along the minus strand of CAKOAT010752931.1, from coordinate 374,085 downwards.
TTAATGGACGATGCACCAACATTTTTTCACTTTCGCCATATATAACCCGTTGTCGTGATTTTTCCCATTGTTTTTCTCTGATACCAAATTTTGTTTCTAACGTTTGTTTATGAACCCTAAGATCAATAAAAATAACTCTCTTATTAGCTTAAGAAAATAAAATTTAAGCTCTCACAAGATCTCTAAAACTCATAAATTATGCAACAAACTTGCATCTCCTTATAATATAGGTATATAAATTTCTTAAACTCATTAGTAAAACCTAAAACCTATTTATCCTAAACATAACTCGACGAGGATTAGTGTAATTTAGATTCCAAGTTAACTTCAAAAGAAAAAGAAAAAAAAGTTTAGTGCCAACAAAAACAACACATGGCTGGCTGAAGTTCCAGATATATATTATCATAAATCTTGTTGACCCATTAACTAGTAATATAGGCATACATAATACATAATTAAACTAAATCTTCTATAACCCCAAATTATACTGTATCATTGTAAGCATTGTTGGTTGCTTATGAGTTATAAGCACATCAACGTATCTAATGGCTCAGGCAATGTCAGACAATTTCAAGTAGTTGTCTAGCTGTTTGGTGGTGATGTCGCTCGTCCCACAGTGTTTTTTCTTATAACCAAGGAAATTTGGGCCTTTTGCCCATAGTTTTGTAGGCTTAGAACCAGTATCTGGTAATATTTGTGACGAATTCACAAGCATATAGATATTATTTTTCCCAACATAATACTTAATTAGACCCTGTGGCATATGCATTGAAACAACATCACTGATCTTATACCGGGTAAGCAACCGCACTTGAATAATGTGTAATCAAGTTACAACTCGTGATTAGTCAAAAAAAAGAAGAAGTTACAACTCGTGTTTTGTGATAAGACTTTTGTCTTCTGGTGCAACTGTATGGATCGCTCATTGACTTGAAAACTCGTCTTCTATAGCCTCCGGCAACCTCAAACTTTGTGATTCAGTCATATAGATATGCCGATTATGATTATGACCGAGCATGAAGGAGACGTGGCCACAGCAACAACAACCTGTGGGATACTGGGATGTAGTTGTGAAAGAAATTTCGTATGCAAAAATCAGAATATCAAGCAAAAACGTTCGTACTACTATGTGGTCTGGCACAAAAGTCAGTTCCTCCTATCTTCACTTCTGGTTCAAAAAGTTATATATGGTATATAAGGTTTTGAACCTATTGCAATTAAGGCAACTAGAGACGAGTTTTGGAGTCTTTTACCAACGAGAGATCGGTTGAGATGGTGGGGCTTATCTGTTCCATTCATATGTGTGCTATGCTCGTCCTTTGATGAGACATACCATCATCTGTTTTTTTTTTAAAAAAGAATTGAGTTCTCTTCTGCTAGATCTACGTGGCAAGAAAATTAATGCCTCATCCACCAGCTGATATATCCACTCAGCGACAGAAGACAACTTCTTAAGCTCTCGCCTTGTTCTGTTTTATCGGGGTTGTCTTTTTTGTTTGTACTCTGCTCATAAATTGTCTCTTGACAACATTGTATAAAACCTTTCTTAAGAAAAGGTAGGAAATTTCCAAAAAAACGTTATACAAGTATAGGATTCCACTCTTTTTCGTCGGGATAAAGCTTTAAATAAATTGAGAGATTTTTTTCTAAAGCCTAAAATTAAAATTATCAGAGCACCTGTAGTTTTAATTTTTACTTTTTAGTAACTAACCAAAGTAATAAATAATAGTTGACTGAATATATTAAACAAGAAAATTTTAAGTTTTGCAGTCGCTAAATAGTTCAGATTCGCTGGATTTCTTTTCGGTATGAGTAAAGAATATGATGATAACATAACCATGAAAGTAGACGTACGGAACAAAAGCTCTTTGAGACTAGAAAACAAGAAACATAAAAACATAAACAATTTTAAGACTAGAAAAGTTTTTGAGTTTTCAACATCACTTAAAAGCCCATTCGTTCTCCTTGCGAAATTTTGCTTCTTCTTCTGCGGTACAACCATTCTCGATGCCAAAAAACGTGCGAACCTCCTCTGGTTGCCAGTCTTTGATTTTATCTGCGACCTTTTGGGTTGTGATGTCGAGAAGACCTTTGCAGTTGAGATAGTAAGCAGCGACGAGGAGATCGAAGAGGACGAACTTATATCATACTCCACAATATGATAGTAGAGGACGAACGACACTCATACATATTGTATGATACATCTGAGTTCGAGGCAGGAGAGTCAAGCAGAAGTTCCAAAATGGAAAGGACGACAAGTTTGTATATCGGTAACATGCTTGGCACTCGGAACCAAATTCGGGATGCACAAATACATGGTCGTTTGAAAGCAGATTTGGTTGAAAATGTATGGCGAAAATTTGGTAATCAAGATGAATAATGATTGTATGTTTCCAATTTTTCTATGTATTCAATAACATGTTTTATACATTAATGTATTCTCAATGTATTCAATAACATTTTCAATTATTATTTATTCCAATATTCTCTTTGTATTAAATAATAGTTTTTCTTTAAAAAAAATATTATTATTTTATTCCTAAGAATCCGGATTTCGGGTTCACTAATGGAAGCGCATAATTAATCCGGGTTCATCACTGTTCACGACCCCACCAAAAAAATAATAAAAAATCCCTATCCCACCAAAAAAATAATAAAAAATCCCTGTGAACCCCATAAGGGGGTTCATTAATGGGGATGCTCTAAGAGCATGTACATTGAGGGTTCACACAGTTTTCTAGATGAACAGTGATGAATTTCTCTCTTTAAAAGTTCATCCCGGTGAACCCCAAGAGGGTGGAGTTCACCACGTGTCGGAAGGGGATTGGTTCAATTAATTTTTTTTTTTTAAAAAAAAATCTGACAAAAGGAAAAATAATAATAAAATATTACATGCTTATGGGCCTGGTCCGTTGGGTGTCTGTCAAGGTTGAATTATTGGGTTCAACAGTAAAAGAAAACCTAGATATAGAGAAACCCTAGATAACAGTTTAGTATCCGCCTGTATCTTATTATATAAAGCTTGGTTTTCAAAGTTACTAATTAACATGATTGTGACATGTGGCAATTACATATCTAAGATTATGACATATGTTAAATCATAATTTTCCTTTTTTTTTTCTTAAATACTTAATCTAAACGAATTTAATTTTTTCTTACAATTTTCCTTCTTAAAAATACACTTAAACTAAACAACTTTAAATCATAAGTTTCCTTTTTAAATATTCAAACTAAAAACGAATTTCATTTTTTTCTTACAATTTTATTTATAAAAAATACTCAAACTAAACGAATTTATTTTTTTCTTAGAATAATTATTTAATAGTAATTTTTCCTTTTTAAGTTAAAAAAAGGAATTTCAAAATTTTTCTTAGAAATAGTTATTAATAGTAATTTTTATATTGTTCTAATTTTTACAACATATTGTAAACAAACAAAAAATCGATATTAATATTAGTATTTATTTTCCTAAGCATGGGTTTAAAATAATTACAAAGAAAAACAGTATTTTAAGTTTTATATAAAAAATAAAATCTTAAAATTTTTTATAAATATAATAGTATTTTAGATTTTACAAAGTGAATTCTAAAACCAAAATTTATTATAATTTTATTTTAGTTGTAGAATCTTATTTGCACTACCAAATATAATATGTGTTTAAAATAATTAGAAGTCTATAAATTTATTTTAGTTGTAGTATTTATTTAAAATAAAATTAAAAATTATATTTGAAAAGTAAAAAAAAACATGGGTTAAGATAATTACAAAATCAGTAGGCATTGGTTTAAAATAAAGAATTTTCTTTAAAATTCCAAACAAAAAGAGAACTGTAAAAATATTTTTATTATTTTCATATAATTAACTATTTTTTATGGAAGCCCATTGGTCTAGGTTTGACTAAAGATTAATTTTTTTACATTATCAGGTCCATATTTTGAGTTTGTGAGAAGGAAAATTATCACTTTACTGGACAAAATGTTTATAAGATAATTTTAGCATTGTACAAAAAATATGTATGGTGTGAGTCATATGTAAAACTTATGGGGATGTAGACGTGAATCCTTATAAAATGCGTACAATTGTTGACTGTAGAACGCTTATGTAATTTCTTTCACAATTTGTATTAATATAATTAACCACCGATAACAAAACTATAGTTGTTTTATATCATCGATACACATTGATATTTATCTATAAGGTTTAAAACTAATATATAGTTACAAATAAATATATATATCGATATATACTGATCTATTATTAAAGTTTAAACTAATCAATTTTCTTCAGTTACAAAATTGAAGTAATAGTCGATGATAGAAATTATTTGATGATAATAATATAGATATAACTGGAACAACTATGGAAGAACTAAGATTTAAATATTAAAAATATAATAATCTGTGCATGCTATTTGTGTTATTATAATTTTATCTACTAATCAATATTGACAGTTTAAAATAAACACACATGAACAAGGATTATAAGATATTTCCAAAGAACGTACATTTAATTATGGATGAAATTTATTTATTTGAGATAAATGTTAAAAAGGATAAATTCAATCTTTTTATAAAAGTTGTAAGGATTCATAAACACATAAAAGTAAATATACTATATCTTATGTTAGGTAGATATATTATATCTGTAACTTAATTACTTGAATTTTATTTTTTCTGTTTAGTCAATTTCTATGGATAATATTGTGAAAATAACAAAGAAAAGAATGAAACACAAAGGTAAGAAGAAACAAGCGACACTTTTTAGAAAAATTCAAAACATTTAGATTCATGTAATCTTTAAAATTTATAATATATCAATGCTTTATTGTCTATTTTAAAAACAGTAGATGTCTTTCTTTTTCATTTTTAGTTCTATCCCTTTTGTTAAAGCATGCTATGTGCTTTAAATGAATTCAAGGTAGCTTAATATAATTTTGATTATTTTTATTTTAGTATTTTTGTAGCGTTTAACTGTATTCACATTTTTATGAATAATCATATGAAAATTAGGATGTTGTCATGTTTAGTTTTTATGTGTTTGGTCATACGAAAATCAAAAACCTATTTGATATAATTTTTAGTGTTCAGTCATTTAAAATATTAATATATTATAACCATAACTGATCTTTATATGTGTTTGGTTAAAAAAAATCAAGTTCCATGCATCACCTTATTACATTTTGTTTGTGATTACTCTGTTTTTATAATTCATTTTTAGTTAAGTTGTTATAATGAAAATATATCATCAAAAATAATGAATTCGTAAAATTATTTAAAACGAATCAGTAGTAAGAAAGTTATTTATTGTTACTAAAAAGTGAGAAGTAAGTAACTTGAAAAAAAAAAAAGAACGAATAGGAATAAATTTTCTCTTAATTGATGTAAAGATAAATATTTAGTTCCTTTTATTATTTTATTAAAAAGGTTATATTAAATAGTTATGTAATTAATTGTTTTGTGCAGAAAATCATAATTTAATATTATATGCATATTTCTTTTCTGGAAAATTTTGTTAATATAGCTGCATATTCAAAGTAAGAAAAAACTTGAAATTGGCTGCTGGATTTCGTCATGCAATGAGACCATTAAAAGAGAGAAACAAGACTTTTAAATATATATTTAATATTGAATATCATATATTTGAAATGAAATAAAATAAAAATCTTTTTAATGATTGTTTCTTTTTCATGTCTATTAAAACATGTACCAATACAATATATTTTCATAAAAGATTATTCATACAATCGAGATTTTAAAACATAATTTTTATAAAACACATATATTTTTGTGGCTACAAGGATCAAAACAGGATAAAATTTCATAAGGTATTAATAGTTTTATTACCTCTAAATTAGATGATAAAATGCTGATATATAATGTTTTCTATTACCTATACAACTAAGATTATTTGCAATTCACTTATAGATTCATCTATAAATTTTGTTCTAAAATAGAGAAATTCTATTACCAAAGTATATAAATGATAAAAGCACAGAAANATCAAAACAGGATAAAATTTCATAAGGTATTAATAGTTTTATTACCTCTAAATTAGATGATAAAATGCTGATATATAATGTTTTCTATTACCTATACAACTAAGATTATTTGCAATTCACTTATAGATTCATCTATAAATTTTGTTCTAAAATAGAGAAATTCTATTACCAAAGTATATAAATGATAAAAGCACAGAAAAATCGAGACCTTACAATGACAACACAAGCATTACTAAATTACAATTGAAACTTCATAATATGTTTGAGTAAGAAGAATAAAAGCAAATTAATAAAGGCAAAACTAAGAGTTTAATAAAGTATATTCCATTATCATATACTTGATTGGTTTGATTCACCTTTCAAATTCTTTGTATTTCACTCTAATTTACATTTCTTTAGATTGCGTTTAATTTGAACTTTCGGGTCTCGCTTATTTCTCTAGCTCTACGTATATGTGCCATGATTATTGAATTGAAGTTTAACCAAAACTTATGTAAAAAACCGAATTTTGATTCCTAAAATGAATTTGACACACCATATATAAAAACATTCAATTTCGATAAAAAAAAGTTTCTTATTTTTATCTTTTTTTTTATTAAACTTATAAAACATTAATCAAAACTCGTGCAACGCACGGGTCCATATCTAGTTGAACATAAACATGAAAATTTCAAGTTCAGTAGTCGGCTAAATATTTCAGATTCGCTGGATTTCTTTTCGGTATGAGTAACGAATACGATGACAACATAACCACGACAGTAGACGGAACAAAAGCTTTTTTTTTTTTTTAACAACTATTATAATTTATATAAACTTAAAAAGAAGAACAAAAGCTCTTTTAATAAGCAAACTAGAGTTTCACCCGCACATCCGTGCGGATATATTTTTATTTTATAAATATATAACTAATTTTTTTAATATATGATTTATATTTTAGTTTTAATTATAATCATATCTAATAACGAAATAAAGAAATACTTATTTTATTAAAAAAATATTTAAAATATTTGGTAAGATTTTGTTAGATTTTTTCAATAGATTTTGTTATATTTAAATTTATTTATTATTAATATTCTTATTAGTTATTAAGATATTGTGAAAATCATATATATTTGACTGGTTAATGTAACAATAAAATATGTCAATTTAGTAATTAATAACATGGTCCAATATGACTTCTAAATAGTAGATAAATTTGGTACTTCTCTTTTAATAGAGAAGATATATCAATCACACGCACACTTGAAGACAATAAAAATAAAAATCATGCACGAAGTCGAAAAGAGACACACCAACAAGTCATAAACAATTTTTAAGACTAATCCGCAAAAGCCCATTCGTTATCATTGCGAACTTCTGCTTCTTCTTCTTCTGTAAAATCATTCTCGATGTTGAAAAGCGTGCGAACCTCCTCTACTGTCTTGTTTTTGATGTTATCTGCGACCCTTTGGCATGTGATTTCGAGAAGGCCTTTGCAGTTGAGATAGTTAGCAGCAAGGATGAGTTCGAAGAGCATCTCATTATCACAGTCTGCCACAAAATCTTCGTCCCACTTCTTGAGTTTTTCCGCAGCCTCCTCTTTGTCTTCGGACGCACCAGCTTCCACGTGCGTCTTGCAATACTCAATCGCTAGGCCTAGGATCTTCCCAGTTACGTTTGCTAATGGGATCGCTTCATTGACGCAGTCGTCTTCGATCATGTTTGCTACAATCCCGAACTCAAGTGCCACTGCTTCCTCAATCTCAAAATTCGCGCCATCGGAGCTGGTCAAGGTGATCTTCTTGTTCGAGGTAGACATCTTTTGTTTCTAGGGTTTTTTTGTTGGAGAAGAGTTTTAGGTTATGGTTTTTGTTGGAGAAGGGATCTTGTGATATGATGACAACATATTGGTCTCTATTTATAATCTTGAAGAGGGCCAGTGAATTGGAAAATATGTAAAATAAAATCTTCTTGTTTCCCTAAACAATAAGAAAAAGGAAACTATAATAAGTAAAACAACAATATCTGGGTGACAAATGCACTAAATCTATTGAAAATTAATAGTATTATTTAATAATGATAAATAAACATTATTTTTAATTACTTTTGAAGATAATCACAAATACAATAAGCAATTTAGAGAATACAACTAATGTTTACAAACAATATCTTTTTTATTTGGGAACTATATCTTTTAAAGATTTATTTGGAAAAATATCAATAAGATATGAAGATTTATTTTTATCTTAGTAAGAGTTTCTATAAAATAAAATATAAATTAGATTTTGTAGATAGCCACGTAGGTAATAAATCATAATACAAAGGTACATTATATAAGTTAAAATAAAATATTTTTTTATTGACATTGTAAATGAATACAATGTATTATTTTTTCTTTGTTTAAATGTTATATTCAATACTTTAAAAGTAATCTGCTAATATATTAGCATTAGTGCGATAATTAATTTTTAGATTATTTTCTTTGTTGAATGAATTTTCATCTAACAAATGGCTTAGAGATCTATACTAATATATGCAAAGTGATTTTTCATTACTAATCCCTCATATTAAAAGTTAGAATGGTTAAAGTATATGTTATATTTAATAAATAACTAGATTTGTTAATATAGAATCATAAACTAAAAATAGATTTCATTGATTTGATATTTATCACTACCTAAAAATAGTTTATATTTTATTATAAAATATTTATAAAACTTTTATGCTGCATATACAAACAAAACATCTAACATATACTTCAACAAGGCAAAGATCTGCACCTTATGATAACACTATTATATATATATACTAACACTGTTAGTATGTATTTTATTATACCATAATAACCGATTTTCTGTAGTATATATATTGTCATCATAAATTTGATCAATGTACACAAAACTTATACACGCATTTATAATAACTTGCAAATGATATCTTTGTAAAAATAAATTCCGCTTTCTTTTTCTTATTGGGAATATTTGTCCGGTTAGAGATTACTACGATATTAAATTAAAGGTGTTGAAAATTTTGAATACACAGAAAAAATTCAAATATCGTTATAATTGAATTAGTGTTGGTTGATATTGTTTTAAGTATGGTATTTTTTATTTTATTATTGAATTGCATTAATACAATTTAGTGGTAGTAACTTATTTTCGTAATTTATTTTTGGGGGACGAAGCTTCCTGCTTTTGTTTGTTGATACACGTTCTCTTGGTAACTTTCGATTTATGTTATTTTGAGGGATTCTTTTGTTCTAAGTAACTACACTATTGGTGATTAACATATAGTATAAAAAAATTTTTTTACCTTTTGAGATAAACTTCTCGAAAATAACAGAAGTTACTATTTTGTCTTGATGTTCCCTTTAAACTTATCATGGTAACTTTAAAATTATAATATATGTGTTAATAAGTAACTATAACATCATTATGCCCTCATTTACAGACAAAATACCTAGTTAACCTTAATGAATCAATTAGTTAAAATATAATCAACCATCAATTAAATTTGAATTTTAGCTATTTAATAATAATTATTATATAAAAGATTTTTTCACTGTACTATCCAAAAAATAATTTTACACCAATTTTGTAAAGATAAATATATATATATATATATATATAATGTAATTATACACAAGTGTTTTCAAATTTATTTTATGTTATTATGAAAATTTTTATATACATATAGAAATTTTTGTTTAATTTATTGTTAAATATTTGTAAAATTATTAAATCCGCTCGGGAAAAACACTTAATTAGAACTTATCTGAGTTTAATATCTATATTGCCAAATCATATATTATATATTTTATTTTTGTTATATCCTTTTATTTAATGAGTGTAAATTTGGATTTAAACCTTCTATATTAATAACCAAATCATCATAAGACAATTTGGATTTGGAATCAAACACTTCTTGTAATCGTGGATTAAAAAGAATCTCATTGAAATTCAATGCAATAAAACAGGGGCCTTAAAAACACTCACATGAGTCACATCTCATAATATAAGATATAATTTCTAGTATGTATAACTAATTATCATAGTATTTTTTTTTGAATGAATGAATGTTAAATTTATTCAGCCAAAAAACCTTTGTACAATGATTGTAACTGAAGTTGAGTGTTTTTTTCTAAAGTTAAAAAAAAAAAAAACAAACATAATCTATCTTGTAGAGAATCATGTTTCCATGGCTTTTGAGTACTTACAATCATCTCAGAAAAAATATTTTTATGATTATATATCTATGTTAATACCATTTATTATTTAAATTTACTTTTATATAAGTGATTATAAATAAACAAGTGCATTTTTTATCTATGTTTCCATTAATTTAATTATATACATAATAGTTACTAATTTCTCAATTATTCAATATATATATATATATATATATATATATATATATTCATCAGTTAATAATGTCAAAAACACAAGATAAATAATAATATAGAAAATAATTTGTATATACAAATTATCATTCCATGCAAAGTGCGGATCTTAATCTAATTGTTATTATTATTTAGTTTATCCTTTAATGTTTTATTTTTGTTTACTTTCAAATTAAATATATGTCTATAACAATTTTTTGATAAAATATGTTTTTTATTCTATATAATTTGATATCCACATTTGTATCTATTTTTGTTGTATTTCAAAAATTTATACATGTATATGCATCCAATGATTGTTGTGTGGATGTGGATGCTAACGTGTACATGTATTTAAAGAATGTTAATTCAGATTTCTGGATATAGAATCTAAACTAGTGTCTATATTCGATTAAAATGTCAAAATGTTTTATATGAACTCGATGAGATCTTTGTGGACACATGTTGTGGATAGACGAATCGTGGATGGAAAAATAGTGGATGATTGTGTTGTTTATGATTTAATCATAAATGATTTGTTTCTCCAAAACCTGAAAATAGATCGATTTACTTTATCCATATAGACCATGTCTACATAAATATTGTCCACACCTCCCTTGTGGACAATCACTTAGTGTTTGCGTCTCCTCAATCATACTCTATTGTGTATGTGTGTATGATGTTTGTGCTCATTCACTCAACCTATATGACAATAGCGCTATGTAATATATTAATAAAACGGTTATGTAATTTCTATGTGGACACCAGTTTAACTTTTATAGAAACAAACATAAATCATTATTCTTTGAATAAGTGTAATATTAGCATTCACATCCACATTCTAAGATCATTAAATACATATATATGTATGGATTTTAAAATATAAAAGAAAAACATATTAAAGTGGATATCAAATTATATAGAAAATAAAAAAAACATAATATATTATATCAACAAATTTGTTATATATGTATATATCTTTAATATAATAAAAGGTAAAAATTACTTTTTGGAAACACACTATCTTTCCTAAATCAAAACCTATATTCATCTCATGAAGGGTAAATTCATATATTTTCTCTATGTCCTACTAGAAAGCGCCTTGTAAGTGCAATATGCTTTTGAAGGTAACTGAAAAAAATATAAAATGCTTCCTAATGTAAGAAATTCAAAACAAAGCGACTTCTGATAGTTGCACACTGATTTGGATAAGCAGCACCAGGAATGACCTAATTCAGTTCTCCTCGCTAATAACTTTGAAAACCATCTTATATAGAGTTAGCACAATCATGCTTTCAAGTTTCAACGACTTAGTACCATCATGCTTTGAACCAGCATAATGTAAGTTGCATTCACAAGTGGTTTAAAACCATAGAACAAAAAGATGGACCCATGTGATGAAGTCATGAATAAACTACATGCTAAGCATCACCACCACGAAGTAAAGTGAAACTTAGTAGACGTATCTTCAAAGGTAAAAGGAAATCTGCTGTAAGCCTGTAATAAAGTCTGCCAAAAAATGTTTGAAAATCTAAAAACAAAAAAGAAGGGTGAGAACTATTTTGAAGGGACTGATGATCAGTGGAAACAAAAAGATGTCTTCCTGCTCTTTTGTTCCATACCATATAAACACACACATTTTATGTGTATAAATGTTACTCCTCTACCCTTCATTCTCCATTGTCTTCATTCTTCATGGGCTTTATCAACCTCTCCCTCGGTAGTCTTCGATTCATCAAAAGCCATCAACTGTATACCAAAAAAGAAAACGACAATAACCATTTCACTAACTTGCAATTGTATTTGCATCACCGTTTACAATTAGCTCACAACAACCATACACATGGTAAATGAAAATGCTAAAGGTTGCTTTTGAAACAACTGAAGCACATAAAAGGAAGAGAAAACAAACCGGTTTGATGTCACCGTTCCAGATGCAGTGAGAAGCCAAGAACCCAATGACGGCTGGGACAATGTACAACAAAGCAGGCTGAAACAATCACAAACACACAATCCAAAACCCATCAGATAATATCCTCAAAAAAATAGTTGCAAAAATGGATCACAATTAAAAACACACAAATAAACTGACCTGTGCTGCTTGAAACCAGTTCATGACTACAATTGTGAGGACAACTCCAGCAACGTATCCCGCAAATGCACTTGTGAAGTATTGTGGTTTACTGCGTCTTGATACATCAAACCTTAGAGCCAATGCAACAAAAATACCTAAAGCAAAACAAAAACTACTGTCTCATACACATACAATATGGTTCAACAACATGGTTCAAGAACATTGAGTTCAGCATTATGCATTTGTACCCGGGATGACAATATCACCAAGCCCAAGCATAGAGTAGGGTCTTAGAGCATCGCCCGTAGGGAACAAAAGCTGAAAAGATATTTCAGCACTGAGATTACTGACAAAAATACTAAGAACAAATGGAACTAATTTTGCTATATGGACATTTTTGAGACAATTTGACTAACCTTTATTGGAGCATCAAAGGATTTGGCAACACTAACCATCACAGGAGTAAAGAAAACCCAGAAAATATCATAGAAGAACAGTCCTACCTGCCAGTCAGATATGAAACAAAACACCATATTAGTAAGACATGTTCAAAATTGTGTCTTCTGTTTGCTAAACATTTCAATTGATTTTGAAGAACGTCATCATTTATAAGATGAAGTTCAGATATGAGGAATATAATCGTGTCTTACCAAAAGGATGGCACCAGTCTTGAATGATCCAAGAGAGAGCATCTCAATTCCCTGAATTAGCCACATCGTTAGTTAGGAAACAGACACACCTAACAACACTAATACATTCTGATGATGAAGCAACATAGTCTATTTGTACTATTCTTATATTATATTCCTCATAATATAAACCTGAATGCAGAAGGAAAGGCCAAGGATATTGTTAGCCAGCCAATGTTTCTTCCAAGCATACCACGCGCAGAAGAAGGTTCCAGGGATTCCTGCAATGACTTGGGACTTTGTGAACTCTACCTCCAAAGCTGTTTCAAGAAGAAAAAACACAAGTCATTACGTTAACAAACCACATCCAAATATAACGAGAGAAAAGGCTGAATTTAAAGTTACATATACATTTGAAGTAAGGAAAACGCCAGACGATAAGATTGTCATTCCAAGGTTTTGGAAGAAATCTGCTGATGGCAGGTAACAATGTCGCCCTGCAAACAAACAAAATTGTGCATTAGGAAAAGGAAAAGACATAACTTGACCACAGATACTCAAACAACAGATTTAGACGAGACATACGAAAGAGCGACGATCCCAAGAACAAAGAAGTAAGCAGTGAGGACAGCATTGACCAAGTCCTTGGAGAGAAACTTGAACAATAAGAAAAGTGAAAGAAGCATAGCACTCCCAACTAAAGGGAAACGCATGGCATGTTCTTTCGACATCGTCTCCTACATCATTCCAAACAAAACAATTTAGATCAAATTGTTTCATTGAGAGACTGATAAAAAAAGACAAATCTCTGGTTAGCGTCTTTCTTACAGTTGGAGGAGAATCCTTGACGGAACGAAAGCAACCCACATAAACTGAGAGACATGCTGTAAGAACAACGTTCAAGTTCGGGTTCACCCTCACAACAAGTGGCGCCAATGTCAATCCTGTAAAAAAAAAAAAAAAAGCTCAAACCTTTAATAAACAATCAATCACACCCACCAATTATAATCCCTAGAGCAACCTGTTTGATGATCTGAATCAGCTAATGTAACTCCCTAAAACATAACTGAAGCAAATGAAATTCGAGGAAACTAAACCGAAAGCTACAAACTTTTCGATACGTACATCCTTAAAAATCAGAAGGAAATCAACAAACAAGGCAATCACGTCAATGTAAATCGATTGAAATTGAAATGAGTGAGAAGGAAAGGAGAACCTGCGAGAGCGAGATTAGCGATGCGCTCACAATTCTTCATGACTGATCCTCCTGTGTGTTCGTTTTACTCTCTAAAACTTATTAATGTATAGAGACAGAGAGAGAGAGAGAGAGAGAGAGAGAGAGAGAGAGAGAGAGAGAGAGAGAGAGAGATCCAGTGGTGTGGGGTCAAGGGATAAAAAAAAATTCCACCAGATCTGTTTAAAAATGAATAAAAATTGATTAAGAGGAAGAAGAGGAGAGTGTGGAAAGAAATTTAAATACACGATGACTGTAAACGTTAGTGGCTGTGACCTACTTATGTGACGGACGTATTTCATTGGTAACGTCAACGTGTTTATAAGTTTATATCATCACCTTCTTATTATTATTGGTCGATTTGTGATACTCTTCATCACATGTGTATTTTTTGTTCTTCAGTATGGTAAGGCAGTAGATGGTAACTAATATTTTCTAGCTTCAACGGAAGACTTTTTGAACACCCCAAACGGAAGACTATAATGTAAACATAAAAAAACATTGCAAATAATGTATAAAATGAAAAATAACAGAGAGAATGGAATTTAGTCATCAACATAAGAATTCTCGGACATTAAACATCTAACAATTAGATTAGCAGAGACGAGACAAAAAAAACCTTGTCTGGTTTATTCATTCATATGTTGTGTTTTAAACAATTGGAATTTTAATTGGATTTATTTAGTTTAAATATATTTGGCTTATTTTGATTTTGAGAATTTCAGATTATTAAGAAAACATTAAGTTTGCATTTTATAGTTTAATTAGAAAATATTCGAAAATTCGTTTATAATCTGTCACCTAAAATCAAAATTAAATATTATTGGATTACGACCAGTATAATTATTTTTAGATACCATTTTGAAACTAAGAGAAAACAATTTATACCGGGTACGAATAAGATAAGAAAAAAATCCTTTTCCACTTATGGATTCTGAATGTTTAAACTTAACTTTGCATGAGTCTTTCAAGAACTTCCTGCATTTATAAAGTCTCGACACTCAAAAAAAACACAAACCTTCTTTTTCCTTGGATCCCAAAAAACGCCAAGTGGTTTACAAAACAACCCAGAACTAAGTGTCTAAAACATAAAAACAATAAACCTTTAGAAGTGGTTCAGTGATCAGTAAACATGGTTTCTTCTATGGGAATTTGAGTTCTGCAAAAAAAAGGAACACCATCAAAAATATATCTAGTATGCAATATGTAAGTGTAATTTTGGTAAAGGATCTTGTAAATCATACCATCTGGTTGCCATAGTCTTCATTTCTACCAATTTCCACGGAACCATGAGAATTGTTCTCGCGTTTCCTCTGCTTAGGCTTGCTCGAAGTCTCTGACGCTTGAGATATATAAGGAAAGAACGTTGGAAGCAAGACAAGCCCACGATCCATGTCGAACACATTTGCTCTTAATCGCAACATCACTTGCGTAAGTGCCTTGATTGCTGCATCAAGACTTCCTGTTATCTAAACCACAAGAAAAAAAAAAGAAACATCGTTTAAGTCTCTCTAAAACACACTCAAAACTGATAAGAAGCATTAGACGATAGAGGGACTCAAGAATCTATTTTACCTGGACCATCTCCTCATCCTCACGAGCAATTTGCGGTACATCTTCGCCTTGAACAATGCGGATATTAGCTTTTGTGACACTTCTCATCTCGGATATAATAGCTCCACCTTTCCCAATGAGACACCCTACTCGGGAACTAGGAACAAGAACACGAGTGGAGATGGCAGAATCTGTTGAATCTTTCCCTACTTTCTCACTGCATCGCGTTTGTAAGCGCAATGCTGCATTCACCGTTGGAGACTGATCCTCAAAGAACTGTAGTATACATCCATACGGTTCAAAATAAAACATCATCTTCCAAATATAATGATAATCAGATTCTAGTAAGTATAAAAGGTTTGCGTTACCTCCTTTGATGATATGAAGATGATACACTCATCATCTCCATCAGTTTCAGAGGTATTGACTTTAACGACTGCACCAGATTCTTGCCTAATCTGATTTATGAAACTGCCGCCTTTACCTATTACACCTCCAACATTTTCCGCTGGGCAGATGAAGCAGATAGAAAACTCTCTTGCATCAGCAACATCTCTCGACGGCGCAGAGTAGTTTTTGTGAGAATTCGTTAATGGAGGACTCATCAGCATTCCACCGGATTGCTGCAGGCCACTTGAAGAAGACAGAAAGTAGTACTGAAACCGCGACGGATTATCATAAAGCAAAGATGCAACTTGATAAAGAGCTTCTCTAACAGCTAAGGGCTCTCCAATTATCTGAATAAGTCAGCCAATAAAACATTCATAAGCTAAAGCACAACACAACCACACGAACGCAACTTGCTGCGTTTACCTGAAGAAGCTCATCGTTGCTCAAAGCCAAAGCACAAACAGGCAAATTATCATTAATAACACGAATCTGAGCATTAGTCTCCTCACGCAGCTTCTGAATAACCTGTCCACCTTTCCCAATAAGACAACCAATCTGATCAGAAGGCACAAGCAACCTCGCAGCAACCGTATGCTTCTTCTCATCACCATAACCATCACTATCCACTTCTTCACCCACAACAACCATATCATGAACCTTGAGAAGCGCATCGAAAGCAGGACAAACAAACTCCTCATCATCATCTCCAACAACATTAGTCTCATCACTAGTTGAGTATATAATCACAACACGCTCCTCGCAACCAGGTAAAACCTCGTTGATCCTCATGTTTGCTTTCGTCTCAGACCTTATCTGCTTAGCGATTTCGCCTCCTTTACCGATAATGCTCCCTGCTTTTCTCGCAGGACAGAGGTAACGATACACAGTGTCTTCTGATCCATCGTTATCTGTAAACATTCAGAGAATATCTTACTTTGTTCCGTTTACAGTAAACATCAAAGTTTTTAAAAAGGTCTTACCATAAATGTTCCTCGTGTGAGCCATCTTTGCAACGATCTGGTGAGGAAAGGCCAAAGGAAGCAGTAATTTTCAAAATTAGGGCAACGTGTGTTTCCTAATAGACTCAATGTAAACCCTAGATTAACTGCGAGAAGTGTATTAACCTTAGAAGTCTAATATATAAGTATCGACTAAGATCAGATTCTCACGCAATTGATTGATACAATAGATTAGCGTGATTTGAACATTTACGGAATCGGAAAGTCAAAAGGAGGAGACTCTCACCGGGGGATAAAAGAAGGTGGTGATCGGTCGCCGTCGTCGTCTCGGCGGAAAGATGCAACGGCCTCTCTCTCCGGTTTTTTTTTTTGAAATTGAGAAAAAAAGTCGTGTGGGCTTTATTTAAACGTCTATGGAGAGAACAGGGCGGCCTAAAGCAAGTTTGTGACGTGTGGGCTCTTACTCTTTCTCGCGTCGTGTCGACACGTAGCCCTGTTTTTTTTTAATTTATAACATCGAATTTTATTAATCTAACTTGAGTATACATGATCATCATGCAACAACTTGTGTAAGTGTTGCGGTACATAATAATGAAATGAAAATCCTACACCATCTTTTTTTTGGTAATCAAATCTACACCATCTTCTAATCGCTTTAACTAACTAAACAAGCAGACACATTATTGTGTTTCTATTATCTAACTGGGTTTTTAGCTCAAGTGGTAAAAGGTTTACGACTGTGAATTCCGCCACCTAGATTCGGAAAAAAAAATATTATATGTCCACCATTTGATCTCACAGTTCCAATAATACGACACGTAACTTTGCTTTAGAAAAAAGAGAAGAGAAAACAATAATAATAATTTGATTTTCAAAACTAACTGAAGAAAAATGTAATGAGTTAACATAAGAACTTGCTAAGACTTGTTAAAAAAGAAAAACAACTTGCTAAGACAAATAATAAATTATTATTTCTGCTATTGTATTGAATTATTTTCTGAATCGAGATTAGATGTACAGTTAAACTATAAAAACAAATAATCATTTGATGTCCCCCCTAAAAAGAAAGAAAAATAGTTAATCAATCATCGTTAAAAATTATGCGATAAATCCAGATTACATATATGTTTTTCATATACTGCACTATTATATCAGTTTTTGATGATTTATTTAGAAAGTACTTGCAAAAGGTTCTAGGGAGAGGAACCAGAGGATCCGAGTGACCACAATCCAAACCAACCAGCTAAAAACCTAAGCAACTCATCTAAGGACATACAAAGACAAGCCGGTCCACACCGGGGCGAACCCACGTATTGAATAGTGAAGTCATCTGACATCACAAAAATAATATAATTAAGATTTTGTAATCCATATTCATGAGTAAACTATGGCAATTTGGTTAAAACAGTTTGAATGAACCTCCAAATCCGAGTTCAATTCCCTCTATGATATTTTAATATTAATTTTGACTTCACAAAAAGCTTTTTTTTTTGGGTTCGTCCCTGGGTCCACATGGAGATAATGAACTCATGTGGACAAAACTGTCACTATATTCGTATAAAACAAGATGAAAGTGCACATATCTGTCAAAGGATAAACAAATACAGAACAAAGATGGTTCTAGTTTAAAAAAAACATCGGAACAAGAGAAAGAGGATCAAATCAGAGTGTTTACAAAAAGATGAAAGAAATATGAAGAGATAAAAGAGGTTTATTTATCAAATTAGAGTATTATATGCAGGTCCGACTCAAATGATAGGCAACAGAAGCAACTACTTAGGACACATGGACCATTTTTCAATTTTTTACATTACAAATTTTTATTATTGAAATATTTTTTGTGTAGGCCTAGGGCCCTGAACAAATTTTTGAATGTTTGGCCCGGCCCTTGCATGAATGTGATATGATAAAAACTGGAAAAAATGTCAGATTTCAAAGTTCATTTCAAATTAAAACTTGTCATTGCTTTGTAGAGTCAATACAGTGTAGTGGGTTAATGGGCCGAGCCATCTAGCTAACGACATTTTTTGTACGGAACTAGATTTCATAAGTCTTTTGAGTTTTATAGACTTATTAAGTTGCATAATCAAGTTTAGTAAGAAGGTTTTAACCAGTAATAAATACCCAAATTAATTAGTTCGATATACAGATAGAATCATTAAAGTGTGTAATGAACTCTGGCACTGTGTCCATAAAATTCTGACACGCGTTTAAATGTATTTCAATACGTTTCACATTTGGTACTGAACAAAATCAATTTATTGACCTTCACCAATAAATTTATTCTCTTATTATTTAGTTAGGCATACCATAAATAAATGAATTATTATTCACCGAGACTAAGTTCACCTAGTCGGTAAAATTTATGATATAGTTGCTACTTTGATCTTGTGGAATTTTGATAATCGAAACAAAATAACTCCAAATACAATTTTGATAAACATGTATGTATATTAAGGACATGGATTGATATTTTCGTGTCAATTCTTTTTTGTGATCACCAACCATATATAACACCAAGTATTATATGAAAAAATAATCTTATATATTATTTAATGTTTTAAGTTTAAATATTTTTTATATTTTAAATTGATAAGTAATTATTTTATGACATTTAACTATTATGTTTGTTAAATTCTTGTAATTTTATGTTTATAAAATTTATTTAGATTTATATTTCACGTTAACCAAATTATACTTTTTATGTATTTATTTATATAAATATTAAAGAAAAATATTAGTTAGGAAAATCACATAATAAAACTATCTATTCATTTAATAAAATTTGTATTAGTTAGTAATACAAGTTTAACTATATTTTAAAATATAAAAAATATTTTTATGCTTGGTGAATTTAATAATATTACATATTTTTTAATTTTTTATTAGTAAATCTAATTTTACAATAATGTAATAATATTAATTGCTCCTTAATGATTAAAAATTTTATGATTTTTATTTAAAAATATATGATAGTAATCATTTAGGAGGAACTGAAGAGAAGGGATCACTACATCTTTTCACATAAAGGGCTTGTAATAATATTAATTGTTCCTTATTGATTACATAAACACTTTATGAGAATTTCAAACACTTTATGAGGGAATAAAAAGTCGAAATCGTATGGAACAAACAATAACATTTTGTACGAGGAACTGAAGAGAAGGGATCACTACATCTTTTCACATAACTATCTTCAAAATTTGGGTGATAATGTTGAGCTCCTTAAGGATTAAAGAAACTATTGGATCTTTCTGTTAAACAATTTTAAGTTTTTTCTATGTCTATACTCAAAAGAGAAATAAAAAACATCCAAACTAGTGGAGCGGACATGTTTTGAGTAGATTCATAGATAATGTTTTGATAACTTTATTAAACAAACTTATAGTACAATATATATATATATAGAATTTGGAGACATGGAACTTTTAGGATTTCAAACTTTTACACTACAAATTTCGTTATCCATTTGGTCAAGATATTTTACATGATATCCAAAACCGAACCTGATTCGAAAAATCTGAATTCGAGCCCTCTGATATATATGAAAGTACCAAATAGATATTAAGTTAGATGAGATTAAATATCCGAACTTAATCAGGTAATACTTGATCGCCAAATGGATACCAGAAATATCTAAAAATATATATAGTAACTCTAACTCCTCAAGAGTTTAAACTCATTCATTTCCTCATCAAAATTCACGTTAAATCTAGTCTCAGCTCCATTGTAGACTTAATGGTTTCGTCTTTAATTTCTTCACGCCTCTCAATTTTATTGGAACTTTTTTCTTAGATTTTTTTTGGTGAAGTATTGCTCTTCATCTCTGAGTACTTGATGTTTGCTCTTTGGTTAAAAGACTATTTAGTTGTTGTTTGCTTAATAATATATTGTTTTATCTTACAAAATATACATTACTATTTGATTCTTTTTTTACGTAACTTTAAATAATCAAACCCGACCCAAATCACTCAAACCTGAATTACAAATATCTGAACTCAATCTGAAGTATAAAAATATCCAAATGGATTCTATATATTTATACCAAAATAGTTGAAATATCCAATTTGAACTCGAAGAAATAATTGAACGCCCACCCCTATTATCTATGTTATATTATGTCTTGTTCGGTTGCGTTTTTCTCTTGTCTCTCTATGAAAATGGTGTCGGCTACTCTTCATGTTAGTGTAAAAGTAACTAATTACATTTTTCAGTTTTTAGTAACTAATTATGTTTTAACATGTTGGTTTTGCGTTTTTATATATTTATCACTAATAAGATTGAGTTTCAGATTTCTTCTTTTTTTGGAACAAAATAATCCATAAAAAAAAATCCACTTGATGTTTTAATGTAAGCTCAGACGATATGCATCCTATCAACAGATAATGGTAGAACCTAATATGAAAAGGAGAAGTAAATGTTGGTTTGATTTTAAGATGATCATATTTTAAGAAGACCTAAAGCTCGTTGTATCGCTCGTGACACCACTTACTTTGCCCCTTATCTTTTTTTCGTGACCATGTACACACATATGTCATATGTGCATGTCATACAGTCGTTTTATCATATTTGGAAAGAAAACAAAAGCAACTTCACACATCCCCAGCTGTAGAAACATGGACTAGGGAACATTAAACAAATGATCTGAAGTTGAACAACAATTGTTTAAACAGAGAAGACGTACTGTCAATTTGTCATTGATTATCATAAACAATCCACGTTATATTACTTTGTTTTTTCTATAATGAATGGTTCTTATGATTGGACTCATCCGGTTTTCACGAGGAGTAAAACAAAAGTGATAGTCATGTGCTTAATCATGATTAGTCAAGCTAACAACACTCGAGGGACTTGGTTGCCTAATAATAACCGTCGGTAGCTTGAAGGTATTCAAAATTTGATCATCTGCTACCTAATTATACTGTTATCAACTAATCTCATCATTACGTTGCTATAGCCAAGCGAGAAACCCAATGTTGGACTTATTACCATGTTCATAAAAATCAAGTCCATTTTTTAGATTCTGGTCTATTTGACATTTTAAAGTAACTTTTTTTGTTTATGTATTTATGCAAAAACACATTAAGAATAAAAAAATCTGTATTTCTGAAACAGAAAACAACTTTAGGCAAACTCTACATCTCAATTTCAGATAATTATATTTATGTTGTGTTATGTCATTCCATTTCCACCTATTTCCTTTGCAATCACAATTATAAAAGCTAAACTTTTAATTAAAATATGTCTGAGCTCAGAGCATGGCAACTTGGTAATACACACGGTCTTAGTTGATGTGCAGAGACAGAATAATTATGTGTTCATGCAGCAAGCGATCAATCTTAGCCATTGAATTTAATTTTATCAACGGTGCCGATGGATCTAAAAAAAGTTATAAAGAAACATCTCAAAAAAAGAGTCATGGTAAAAGGCTGCGTTTGGAAATCTTGAATGTAGTTGAACGGTTAGTGGTCGTTAGACTGATTACGCAAGTTAAGCGCTTTTGTTTTGGTAATTAGTTACTATACCATATTAAAAGTTTGAAACTTAGAGGCCAGGTACATTTTTAAAACACTCTGGTCCTGGTATTACAGCTTCACAGTCAAAGCATAGTCGGACCAACAGTAAGAAAACACACAAATGTCAGGAAAAAACATGGGTTGTATAATACTCCCTCCGTTTCGAATTAGATGTCATTTTAGAGGAAAATATTCATTTCAAAATAAGTGTCGTTTTAGAGTTTCGAGACATAATTTATTAAGTTTATATGATATTCTATTTTTTTATTGGTTGAAAAGTGATTAGGTGTATTGGTAATTGTGTTTTTATATTGAAAATATGTAAAATTAAATGTTTTCTTAATATGTGTGTAAAAACCTAGAATGACAAATAAATTGAAACGGATGGAGTATATTTTTTCCAACATTTTTTGAAGAAAATAATTAAATAAATTTAAAAACTGAAGACACTGCAAATACTGCAGAAAGACATGAGTAAACGAATTTTTCACAGCTTTTGAGGAAGCTAGTTTTCTTACCACTTTTATTGATTAGGGATGAAGGAGGTTAAGTTTTTCGTAAGTAAAAAAGTTTTGACCACATTGGAAATTGTGATTATGTTCTTAACTTTTTTGGATTAGAATA